>JAODVO010000019.1:16332617-16344193 GCA_025400055.1 Notarius lentiginosus
CGCCGGCCACGGGGCTCGAACCCGGACCTTCTTGCTGTGAGGCGACAGCGCTAACCACTACACCACCATGCCGCCCAGTGCAGAAGGTGTGTTTATTAATACAAGTGAAGACATGTAAACAATCTAAAATGGCAGGCAAAATCGTAAAACAACAAAACAGGCAATAGGTCATGCGAGGCACAAACAGACTATCGTAGACTCAGCAGAATCAAAGACAAGAAAAAGGAAATCAAGGATCAGGAAACCAAACGAGGAAATAAGGCTCGGTAATGTCAGCAATGCAACTCAATACTTCGCAAAGTAAGTGTGTTTTCATTGTTTTTATATTGGCGCACTGATTGTGCCTTAATCCTGTGCAGGTATGGGTCGTTCACGGTGTGCGTGAGAGTCCGCTTGGTGCACGCGCTGTCCGGAGCGCGCCCGAGAGTATATCTGGTGCATGCGCCAAGGCACGCAGGTGTGACACTCTTGCACGAAATTAGTACAAAAGTTAATGTAGATATCAATATCTTATGCCAAATTATTATGGCATGTTACAAAAAATAAAGAAAAAATCTGAGTCCTCGTCTCCAATTTACGAATCCAAATGTAATTAATGCATGAGTTCAAGTCCGAGTCATCAGTGCTCAAGTCCAAGTCGAGTCACAAGTCCTTAAAATTAGGGCATGAGTCAGACTCGAGTACTACAAGCCTGACATTAACTGAAGCTCTTGATTTGTATCTGCATGATTTGATGCATCGTGCTGCTGTCAATCAAGGGATTGACTGATTAGAGATCTGCATCCGACAGCAGGTGGATGTATGGGTGTTCTTAATAAAGTGCCCAGTGACTGTATGTAATTATTGATAAGGTGAAGCATCCTGTGAGGAGGCATTTATATGGCATTTTTGGAAGGAGTCTCCAGTTTCTGAGGTAAGATTTGAAAATCTGACAGAAAATCTGCGGACTTTCCACACCATGTAACAATAAATGGATAAAAAGCATGATTCTTTCATAAACAAAAACTGTCATCATTGGCAAATTGCTGTGGTATAAGAGAGCTGATATTAGAAATCATTCTACATACAGGACACTTTTTCGATGGAATAAAAACATGTTCTATTCCCTTCTAGCGGGTTTCGTTTCATTTGGTTTGATAGCATGCAATATTGTTAGCATATCGCTTATCCTACGTGTATTACATCACTCTACCCAATGGAGAGTGTTGAATATGGTTTATGATATTGCATGGTTGTCAAGACGACATGATGATGTTACACGTCGGAGATATAAAACTTCCGCACTAGCGAGCGACTGTGACAATTTGTAAACAAACATGGCCGCCAGGTTTGCTTTGTTAAATATGTAAAATTTTGAGAGAATTTTGAAAGAGAAAGACGCGTTGAACACCGAAAGGAATGCGTACGTATAATAATAATAATAATAATAATAATAATAATAATAATAATAATAATAATATTGGCTGGCTTTTTTATGGTATATCAGATATATTCCATTCAGCTAGCATGATATTGAACGACTTGTTCAATATCACCACACTCACTTTTTAGCACACCTGCTAGCTGGCTAACTAGCTCACATTGCTTTGTACATTTCTGTTAAAGGTGCTTTTGGTAAAATTGTTGTCTCTCCTTCCTTTTCATTTTTACCTGACAAGCTTTCATATTTGAAGCCAAAATTTACATTCCTAAAAAAGGATCCACTGTGAGAAGTCCCAATGCAGTTATAGGAAATACAGGTACTCTGGGAATGCTGTTTGACCAATTAAATTAGTGGACTGGAACTAACTGTTGTATAAATTTCAGTAGATGATAACAAAAGAATGCACGATAAAAAGACTCAAAAATTATGAAACAGAACACGAGAGATGTAATAACATATACTCACAGCACATCCTGACAGTGAATTCTGATGATGCGATGATGAAAAGTGACGAACAAACTACATGCTTTGAGAACTTCCACTGACTGCTATGAATGTCTTCTGAAAGCTAGTAATCTCAAAACAAATCACCTTACAGATCTTACAAACAGTTGTCATAATGATCCAGTAACATAAACATCAAGTCGGGAAGTTCTGTACAATTATATGTATCTTCTCTTCTCCAATGATAAACAGAATTGCTGTTTGGCCATGTACATTTGGCTCTTTTTTCTTCTTTGCTTTTAAAGCAAGAAAAGGACAATCTTGTGGTCTCATTAAATAATATTGGTTGGCATTGAGTGGTATATCAAATATATACCACTCAATGCCGGTGATGGTGGCGTGCAGTGGTACAGCGGCTTCTCGGCTCCCGGTTAGCGTACGACCCCTTCCTACCTTTTCTATTAATTTGTGCAACAAACTGAGGCTGAAATACAGTGCACAGGACCTATTTATTCTGGGGAACCTGAATGTGGGACTGAAACCAGATGTCAAGACAGCGTTAGGACGTTTTGGGCTGCTAAAGGAGAGTGGACGAAGGAAAACAAAGCAGCAGTGCGCAAGGAGACAACGGTGCACCCGGAGGCAGAAGAGGGGGAAGAGAGCCGGCCTGCTAGCTAGGCTAAGGGCTAACAACAGACCTGATCTTCCAACTCTGTTCCTGTCTAATGTCCACTCTCTGGACAACAAGATCGACCTGTTCGGGCTGAGACTGAACTTCCACAAGGAGGTGAGGAATTGCTGTATTTTCCTGCTCACCGAGACCTGGCTGAACTACAACATGCCGGACTCTGTGTACCACCTAGACGGACTACTTTTCTTCCGTGCCGACCGCGGGGAATCATCTGTCGGGGAAAAGCCGTGGTGGACTCTGTGCTTATATCAACAAGAACTGGTGCACAAACTGTGTCCTGGTAAGACAGCATTGTTCTGAATCTGTGGAGTTTATGTCGCTAAAGTGCCACCCGCATTACCTGCCTCGGGAGTTTACGGTAGTGCTGCTGGTGATTGTTTACATTTCTCCGAGTGTGCATGCCGGTACAGCGCTGATGGAGCTGCATCCGCATGTCAGCGAGCTGCAGGATCAACACCCAGAAGCATTTTTGTGATTGCTAGGGACTTTAATCATGCCCGTCTGATGGACTGCCTGCCCCAGTTTTACAAGAACATAGACATTGCAACCAGGGGAGGCAATACTCTGGACCAGGTCTACACCATCACTGCAGGACTGCTTTGAGCGGATGGACTGGCGGGTCTTCAGGGAAGCTGCTACCACCGGTGAAGGTGTAGATCTGGAGGAGTACACCTCAGCCATCTCAGGCTTCATCCAGAAATGCATCAATGACGTCACCACCACCAAGAACATCATCATATGTCCCAACCAGAAGCCGTGGATGAATGGTGAGGTTCAGCATCTCCTGAGAGCACATGACACAGCTTTCAGGTCTGGAGATGCACTGGCACTGAGAGCGGCAAGGAGGGACCTCCAAGTGGGAGTAACATGGGCAAAAAGAGCACATGCTAACAAAGTCCAGGGCCACTTTGCATCCAACAACCCTTGAAGCATGTGGCAGGGCATAAAGGCAATCACAGGCTACAACAGGAAGAACACCGAGTGTCCTTGGGACCCATCCCTGCCAGATGCCTTCAACGCCTTCTATGTCCGTTTTGAACTCGCCGACCCCCCTACCCGCACGAGGCTCATTATTCCAGAGGGTGAGCTACAATCATTCAGCGTGTCAGCAGATGATGTGAGGAGGACTCTGCAGTGCGTCAACCCCTGCAAGGCAGCAGGACCAGACAACATCCTGGGGAGGGTCCTGAAGGCCTGCTCACATGAGCTCACTGAGGTGTGGACAGACATCTTTAACACCTCTTTCTCCCAGGCTGTAGTGCCAGTGTATCTGAAGACATCTTCCATCGTTCCAGTGCCCAGGTGTGCAGCAGTGAGGGGCATGAAAAACTATCAACCGGTGGCTTTCACCCCGATAGTCATGAAATGCTTCGAACGCCTGGTCATGGACTACATTAAGAAGGTGAACATAAATGTGGACCCAGACCAGTACACATACAGGAGGAACAGGTTTGTAGAGGACACCATCTCATCTGTCCTCCACTCTGCTCTCACTCACCAGAGACACCTACATGAGGCTGCTGTTCCTGGACTTTAGCTCGGTATTCAACATGATCGACCCGCAGACTTTAGTCAATAAATTGCTGCCGCTTGGATGACCACCATCCCTCTGCAACTGGGTACTGGATTTCCTGACACACAGGCCACAGACAGTGAGGATCCATGGTGTCTCTTCTTCTACCATCATCCTCAACACCGGCTCCCCCCAGGGTTGTGTCCTCAGCCCCCTGCTCTACACTCTGCTCACATATGACTGCTCCGCTAAACATCCAGGCAGTCATATTGTGAAGTTCATGGACGACACGGCGGTGGTGGGACAGATATCCCACGGCGATGAGTCAGCATACAGACTGCACCTGGTGGACTGGTGCAGGGACAACAATCTCTGCATCAATATGGGGAAAACAAAGGAGATGGTTGTGGACTTCAGGAGAGGTGACCATGCCCCCTCCCCCCTCTACATCAGAGGAGAAGCTGTAGAGATGGTCCACAGCATCAAGTACCTGGGGGTCTACATCTCTAGCGACTTGAAGTGGACCACGAACACAGCCAGCATGGTCAAGAAGGCCCACCAACGCCTCTACTTTTTGAGGAGGCTAAGGCAGGCTGGACTGAGCCCTGTGGTCCTGGGAGCCTTCTACAGGTGTGTGGTGGAGAGCACACTGACCTCCTCCATCACCTCCTGGTATGGAAACTGCTCAGCGGTGGACAGGAAGGCTCTGCAAAGGGTGGTGTGCACAGCACAGAAGATCACCCGTTGCAGCCTGTCATCCATTGAAGACATCTACAACAGCCGGTGCAGGAGCAGAGCGGACCCACCCACCCAGCACACAGACTATTCAGCCTCTTCCCCTCAGGAAAAAGACTCTGCAGCATCAGGGCCAAAACATCAAGGCTCCAACGCAGCTTCTTCCCAGAAGCTGTGAGACTAATGAACACTAAGCCTAAGCTCTGATGCTGCCCCCCCTTCCCCCCACACTCCCCTCATTTTGCATTTTTGCACATATTGAAGTTTTTACTGTTCACCTGAACACTTTTTAATTGCGGTTACACTATTTTTCTATTCTATTTTTCTATTTATTTTTAATTCTTCTATTTATATACGCTGCTGGCCCTGAGGCACAAATTTCGTTTACATATGAAACATGCAAATGACAATAAAGAACCTTGACCTTGAGTTGGATATAAGCCATGTAAAATGAGATTGAGTGGAATAACTGTTTTTATTATATCCACATTCACTGGATTTTGAGGAACAGAGAAATTTTATTTTTATTTTTTACAAATTCAATAAATAAAAACTATACAAAACATTAGACAAAATAATTTTCGCTTAGAATGTAAATAAACTGGTGAAATAACAGTAGCAATTTGTGAATAATGCTTTAATAATTGTTCTTGAAAAAAAAAGAAGTTTTTCCCATCAAATACTTTTGTTCCATATTTTGTCACTTTTTTTTATTTTTTGGGGATTTTGTTTTCGAGTAGAGTTTTTATTTCATCCTTGGTTCAACAACACACTCCACCATTTTGTTTTTTCTCTACTCACGGTATATGAGCCGATAACCTAGTAGTAAAGTAACCAATCAGAGCATGCGATTGCTCATATCCAGTAAATGTGAATAGAATAAAAACAGATACACTATACTATAGTGGCATTGCATTATACCCCTAGGCAAGAAGAAGAAAGAGAGGAAAAAAAGTGGTATTTATTACAAATACGTCACTATGCGGCTGCATTTGAAGGTCTCGGCTTGCACAAGAAGGATTTAGGTGATTCTCTCTGTCCCTGCTGATTAGCAGGGGTGAACCTGTGGGTGCTGGTTATTATAATAACTGGAACCCAAAATTATTGGCTCATGCTTCAAGGCATGGCTGCATTATCACATATGGAATTGGATCAAATGCATTTTGCTGATGCACCCAGCCCAATTCCAGCTACTCATACTAACTGCTGACACCACTACAGATTAGCTGATCTGGGGTCAAGCCTGTATGCTAACTGGGTGAAAAGAAACAAGGCATAAGGATGAGAAATGGGTGCAACCAATTACAAAAGACAGAGTTAAAGAGTTGACAGTGGAAAACAAAAAGGGACAAGGAGATATTCAGACGTACGAAGTCAGAAAATTATTAAATATGCTCAAATACAGGCAGGATCTTGAATCTTTGCGACGTGATCTTGAGTATCCCAACAGCTCTTGCAGTACTGGACCAGTTGTGGATTGGATCATTATGAGACATTGAGCTGTACTCACTGCTCTGATAGCAGTGTCATATTGAAAATGAAAAACAAGGATAAGCAAATCCCTGGTACAAAGTATGTATGTATAAAATATTTTCCAGATGTTTCACATGTTTTATAGAGTCAAAAGTTTGGACACCCCAACTCATTCAGAGGGTTTTCTGTGTTTTGACTATTTTCTGCATTGTAGAACAATACTGAAGACATTGAAGCTATGAAATAACATCTCATCTCATCTCATTATCTCTAGCCGCTTTATCCTGTTCTACAGGGTCGCAAGCAAGCTGGAGCCCATCCCAGCTGACCACGGGCGAAAGGCGGGGTACACCCTGGACAAGTCGCCAGGTCATCACAGGGCTAGATCAAACAATAAATAGTAAATAATAAAAATATAGTAAACAGCCCTATTCCACAACTGTAGTAATCTACTGTATATTATGTCAAGAACCGCTCAACTAAGTAAAGAGAAACAACATCAGTCATTACTTTAAGACATGAAGTGTCTTTTAATTAATAAAAATAAAGAAAAATCATCGGATTAGAAGGTTTGTCCAGCTTTTGACTGGTACTGTGTGTGGTAAGAAATTCATATGGGTGGACTTGTTTGACACATGATTTCAGTCAGCATTCTTTAATAATGAGCTCACTTGAGATCTGATGCACTCATTCACCTTTGCTATATTTAAAACTGACATAATTTATTGTATATTTCTTCCAGAGAAACAAAGATGTCTGCACACACTTATTCCGTACCAAACAACTGAATCATGACATTTGTGTTGGTGTTATTTTTTCGTTTTTTTCATTGTATTAAAATATCTTAAGAAATTCTCATTTCATTGAAATAGCTTTAACAATTCAATACCATGACAAGAAAGTAATCATTGCTACATGCTAACATATACCAAATCAGGTAGTGTTGCTGCCTCACAGCTCCAGAAACTGCAGTTTGAGCCTGAAGTCATTTTTGTTGCTTGCTGAGTTTCTATGCATGTTTTCCCTGTATCCATGTAGGTTTCTTCTGCACTTTCTGGATTCCTCTCACCTCCCAAAAACATGCCAGTTGGTGGTCCTAGGTGTGAATGAGGGTGTGAATGCATGAGCCTTGCAATGGACTGGTGTCCAAATCTTGTGCCCATTGTTCCTGGGATAGTCTCTGGATCCAGCACGAGCCTGATCAGAATAAATTGTTATTAATAAATAAATTAATGAAGGAAGGAAGGATTTGACATGTATTACTTGCAGTGGTGGTGGCACGGTGGTGTAGTGGTTAGCATTGTCGCCTCACAGCAAGAAGGTTCTGGGTTCGAGCCCAGTGGCTGATGGGGGCCTTCCTGTGTGGAGTTTGCATGTTCTCCCCGTGTCCGCGTGGGTTTCCTCTGGGTGCTCTGGTTTCCCCCACAGTCCAAAGACATGCAGGTTAGGCTAATTGGTGATTCTAAATTGACTGTAGGTGTGGATGTGAGTGTGAATGGTTGTTTGTTTCTATGTGTCAGCCCTGCAGTGATCTGGCGACTTGTCCAGGGTGTACCCCGCCTGTCGCCCATAGTCAGCTGGGACTATGTCAGCTGACTATGGTCATAGTCACATACATAGTCAGTTTCATGTGTGTGCATGGTGCTCTCTAATAGATCGAGGTTGCATTCCCACCTTGTCTATCCCAGGATAGGGTCCGGGTCTAGAAACTTCAGGCCATGCCTTCATTTTTCAACCCACATTTCATTGCATCCTCCACTCTTCTTATTATTATTGTTTTACCAAAACTATCATAACTAGCTTTGTTCTTCAGGAGAAAGAAGTTACCATCACTATGCCCAATGGAGAGACGACGGTGGCTACAGTACGCATCTGGAATGAGACTGTGTCCAATTTAACACTAATGGCACTGGGATCCTCTGCTCCCGAGATCTTATTGTCTGTCATAGAAGTGAGTTATCATTTGATGTCTATCTCTATGTCTGTTATTATGTATTTTCATGAAGCATTACTCAAACATGGACTGGACAATCGCCACTGTGTTAATGGTAGTAACTTGCCTTGGTATCTGCACCAAACAGCCAAACACTTTGCCATCTGCAACCTAAAAAGTTAGCAAAATAAAAGAGAATTTATACCACTCTCATGTCCTGTTTTCCAGAATTATTACATATACTGTATATTAATTCATTTACTCCACATGTCCACATTTAAATGTGGAAAACAGGCCCTGCTGGAACCACTGTATGAGCTGCTCCTTCTCTGCTGGAGAGAGGGCAAGGTACCACAAGACATGCGAAATGCCAAGATTGTCACTCTGTATAAAAATGAGGGCAACCGCAGTGAATGCAATAACTATAGAGGAATTTCACTGCTAAGCATTGTTGGCAAAGTCTTTGCTCAGGTGGTACTCAGCCGACTACAAGTTCTCGCCAACCGTATCTACCCTGAGTCCCAATGCACCTTCAGAGCTCAGAGATCAATGGTGGACATGAACTTCTCTGTTTGACAATTCCAGGAGAAGTGCCGGGAACAACAGATGCCACTGTATATTACATTCATCGATCTCACCAAAGCCTTTGACTTAGTGAGCAGAAGAGGTCTTTTCCGACTCCTAAGCAAAATTGGCTGCCCCCCACAGTTACTCAGCATCATCGCCTCCTTTCATGATGACATGCTGGGTGTAGTCAGCTACGATGGAGAGACCTCAGAGCCCTTTGTTACCAAGAGTGGTGTCAAACAAGGATGTCTTTTAGCACCGACTCTGTTTGGTATCTTCTTTTCCCTACTGCTGAACTTTGCATTCAAAAACTCCACAGAAGGCATCCATCTGCATACCAGAAGTGACAGGAAGCTATTCAACTTGGCCAGACTACGAGCAAAGACAAAAGTCTGCACCATCCTCATCAGAGAACTGCTCTTTGCAGATGATGCAGCTCTGATCGCTCACTCTGAAGATGACCTCAAACAGCTGATCAAACAGTTCTCCTCTGCCTGCAAGGAATTTGGCCGAACCATCAGCATCAAGAAGATGAAAGTCATGGGTCAGGATGTTCCAACTCCTCCATCCATCAACATCGATGACCAAATGCTTGAGGTCACCAGCAGCTTCACCTACTTGCACTGTCAGCTGCAATCTGTCACTCAAGAACGAGTTGGACAAACAAATCACCAAGGCTGATGGCGTCATGGCCAAGCTCAACAAGAGAGTATGGAGCAACAACTATCTGACTAGCAACACCGAAGGCAAAGTATACAAGGCCTGCATCCTCAGTACTCTTCTTTATGGCAGTGAAACATGGACAACCTATGCCAGGCAAGAAAACCATTTGGAGAGCTTCCACCTCTGCTGTCTTCGGCATATACTTGGCATTACATGGCACAACAAGGTCACCAACACCACTGTGCTGGAGCATGCTGGCTGCCTCAGTATGCATCTCACCCTTTGTCAGAGAAGGCTTCGCTGGATTGGACATGTGCACCATATGCAAGATGGCCGCAGTCCCAAAGACCTGCTGTATGGGGAACTTGCATCGGGGCAACGCTCAGTGGGCCATCCAGTTCTCTGCCTCAAAGATGTATGTAAGTGTGACATGAAGCTGACTGACATCGACCCTGATAGATGGGAACAATTGTCTTGCGATAGGAGAAGCTGGCGCCATACAGTCTGCTCTGGAGTCAAGAGGGGAGAGGAGAGCTGCAACCAGCAGCTGGAGGACAAGAGGAGAAGTCAGTAGCAGAGGCAATGTGAGCGGGCCTTGAACCCACCATCCAACTTCATCTGTATGAACTGTGGAAGGGACTGCCATGCAAGAATTGGACTTCTGAGCCATTCTTGACGCTGATCCCAACTAGCCTGATGACCAGCCAAGGCACGACCATCATTTCTTGAGTTGGATGGATGCCAGCATATTAATTTATTTACTCAGCTATCTAAAAACGTCGAGCTGTATTCAGTCATTGACATACATCTACAAATTATCAAAATAATTGTGTGGAGAAATTTGTCCATAATCAGTAACATAATTAAGTTGAATTTCTGGGCTCTTCATTTATATTATGCAAATCATCTTTGTGTTGGCCATGCCTTCAACGTTGCCAAATTTTTTCAATGTTTTTCAAAGAGACATTTTAAACCTGAAAGAAAAAAAAATCAGGGATAGAATATGTGGACTGAAGAAGGAAATAGTGCTTTCTTTTTGCTGTTAAATGTAGCATGATGTGAAATAAAAGCATGAGACAGTTTAACAGTGAATATAGTGTCTGTGTAAAGATATAATTAACAATTATTCCATGAAATCGAGTTGTACATGAGCTGATCGCTGACAAGGCGTGTAGTGCTGAGTCAGCTATAAGCCATGTATGATGAGATTGAGTGGAATAACTGTTTTATTCTATCCACATTCACTGGATTTTGAGAAAGAGAATTTTTTTTTGCAAATTCAATCAATAAAAACTCTATACAAATGTCTGACAAAATCATTTCTGCTGAGAATGTAAAAAAAATAGCGACATGACAGTAGCAATTTGTGAAAAATGCTATAATAATTCTTGAAAAATAAAAATGCATTCTTACCATCAAATAATTTTATTCCATATTTTGTTGGGTTTTTTTGTTTTCTTTTCGAGTAGAGTTTTTATTTCGTTCTTGGTTGGTTCAGCAACACGTTCCGCCATTTTGTTTTTCTCGACTCATGGTATATGAGCTGATAGCCTAGTGGTAAAACTGGACTGAGTGGCTTCCCAGTGGCACAACATCAAAGACTGTCATTTGGAGATCAAGGTCAAATCCCAATGATGCTGGGAGTCCAAGAAATTAGCCCCGTTTTCTGGGTGGGTATGAGAACAGAAAATCTGTCAATCAGTGCAACACTAACCACGTGTGGGCATCTGTGAGCTCATATATACAGAAGAGAACAGGTAGCATGTTGCTCGGCGTGTGTTCAGTTGCCCTGTGAGTTCTGCAGTTGAGGTGTGTGTGGGAGTGTTTCTTTCATCCCACTCCTGCTAGTTCCCAAAGGAATTCTGACCAATCCTGTCCACTCCTGCAGTTATTTTGGTTTGCACCCACTCGCGAGATTTTTGGACAAACTTAGTCGGTTCTACTTCTCAAATTATAAACAAATTAGTCATTTAAACCGTAGTAACCCTGACCAGAATAAACCAGTAATCACGTCATGCAGTGCTACATGAGCAACTCCCATGCTCCCATGGTAATGAACATACAGTGGGGAGAACAAGTATTTGATACGCTGCCGATTTTGCTGGTTTTCACACTTGCAAAGCATGTAGAAGTC
>JAODVO010000019.1:16354268-16373947 GCA_025400055.1 Notarius lentiginosus
ATGGAATTTTGAAACTTCCACATCATTGCATTCCGTTTTTATTTACAATTTGTACTTTGTCCCAACTTTTTTGGAATTGGGGTTGTAGACACTTAACACTTTGGTCACACTGTTCACCTTTTTTATATATATTAATTATACATTCACATACTCATGCTCACAAAAATCTCAGAAATAAGCGAACCGAGCTGTACTTGTCCTAGTCGTCTGAATGGTTCCATCAAGGGACCACTTACTCTACAGTAATCAGAGACATACATCATCATCATCATCTTAGGCTTTTATTTTCAATTTATAAATATTCTCTTGCTTTCAAGCTACATCGTATTACATTTTACAGCAAAGAATACACAATTTCCTCCTTCGGGCCGCATGTTCTATCCCCTGATTTTGTTTTTTTTTCCAGGTTTAAAGGAAAGTGCTTGTGCTTAAAAGACAGAAAAAAAATCTCACTACATGCAGCTCATTTTAATAATCAGAAAAGTCTAGGCCTGTGCATAAAAATCTGCATACAAGGAAATATTTATCCACATTTAATACGATCAGGACAAGATGAAACCAGTCACATCTCTGCATCTTTATACTTCTAAGGTACGTAATTGGACTACATATAATAAAAAGTACCACGAGATAGCCTAGTGGTTAGTGTGTCCGCCTCACGACCGATAGATTGCGAGTTCTAAAATGCTTGATAGGAACAAAAATAAGGAGGGGTACCAATACTTTTGTAGGGCAGCGTAATAAAAAGGCGACTTTTAATCAGTTTCATTTACACTCTATATTTTCTCAGGTGTCATAAGATCCCAGGGAGAGGTTGTTAACATACTGCATGCTCTGTTCATTCATCCAGTCATGGGTGTTGTATTCCTTAATCAGATGTTGATTCATTTTCTATAACAGCAGCTCTGAGAGTTGCAATTTTCATACCTCCGCTCCGAAGGGGGAGGGGAATACTGGTTTACCTCTGTCCGTCCGTCTGTATCGCCATCCATCCAAAGCACCCTATTTCTTAACAACCACAAATCATAGCTACTTGGTACCAAACTTCAGCTTGGGGTTCTATACCGTGTTTACTGTTTTCAGGAAAAAAAAAAGCAAAAATGGGTGATGTATAATTTTCACCTCATCATATTAAAATAATTGTTGAAAATGTGCAACTATATATTTTATGCTGGCTGCCTGTACGCCTTTTCCTTTTTTGCCTAGGAATACATCTGAATAAATATTTATAGCCGTATTTGCGAGCAAAATTGTTTATTCATGCAATTGAATACATAATTAGGATTATGAGCTCCTGCAGGACTGCATGCGTTGCATGCATGCAAAGTTTCATGAATCATACTAATGCACAGAGATTTTCAAATGATCAGATTTCTTTGACTATTAAGTTGTCTGGGCACACTACATAATTCAACAATGTTAACTCAGATGAAAAAGAAGTGTGAGTTAGCCCTGGCCTATTTTCAGTGAAAACATGCAGTTAGTGAAAGCGTTTAGAGAAGTGCAGGGGGAAGCATGGTGTGTCCAAGCCTGTAACTGGATCCTTGACTCTCCTCAGGCTGAGATGCCTGCCACACAGTAATGCTGCTTTTATTTTCCTCTTGGTTCACAGGTCCAAGCACAGCTCCAGTTGGAGGGGGTGACCCACTCGCATCCTCACCTGCACCCCCACCTTGCAGCACATGCTCCTTACCTGATGTTCCCTCCTCCACCGTTCGGACTACCAATCGCCTCGCTGGCAGACTCAGCCTCGGCAGCGGCTGCTGTAGCAGCGGCTGCCAAGAGCAACAGCAAGAACTCCAGCATCGCTGACCTGCGACTCAAGGCAAGAAAACACGCGGAGGCGCTTGGACTCTGACCCCCATGGGCGTCTCTGCTGCTCTGAACTGATAATTGTTTCTCACACAAGACTGCGCCTGTGAAAAAGGCCATGACACTCACAGTTAAAACAAAAACAAAATAAAAACTAAAGAGAGAGAAAATGTACTGAGAAAAGAAAGTGAGAGTGAGAGAGCGAGCGAGAGAGAGAGAGAGAGAGCGAGCATGGGGGGCTTGGGGGTAAAGAGAACATGAAAAAAATGTCACAGAAACCAGCTGCCAAAACACACCACTTGTAGAAAAAGGTAATTAAATACCAATGAAGTCACCTTTTACTTTTCGCCCAACAGGCAGGACTGCTTGGAGGCCACTGGCTCAGCCCTTTCCAGGCCCAGATCTCAGCCCCAGGACCGTTCAAAAATATGTGGATGTCTGTCTGAAACCCAGCGATTAAGAGTGGAGACTCTTAGAAAATGAGCAAAGCAAAATGCAGACTCAAAGTGACTGAGGGAAGCTAGAGCTTGGCCAGTACCCTCAGAATGAGAGTCTCAATAATCAAAAGTTTGGAGTTTGTCAAAGTTTGGAGTTTGTCAGCCACACAGAGAGAGAGAGAGAGAGAGAGAGAGAGAGAGAAAGAAAAAAAAAAAGCAACGGCCATATTTGTCTCCACCCACTGTGTTTGTGCTGCTGCCATGAGCATGTGTTAAAATGAAGGATAGTTCTAACGGGGAGGGCCTCCATTGTAACTGACATTCACCCTGCTATGACAACCTTCCATCATAGTACCACGCACCTAGGTTATATATAGTTTTTATTTTTTAAATCCACAATGGACCGAGATTGGAAGCAGCACGCACACCAAGAGTACAATCACGAAAATCAAATTTCTCTTGCTTACTCTTACAGTTTTTGGAGGAAACACTATACATAGTGAAATATATATCCTGTATATTTCCTCTGGGCATGGGTCTGCAGGACTTCAGCTTCCATAGCTTTCATTTTCCATCATTCTGGCTCTCTCTTCTTTTGCTACGTATATTGGGAATAGAAGTGAAACTAGCTTTTGCACTTCAGGTCTTGTATCAAGGTGTTTACAATCCTTACTGCAAGAAAATACTACTTCTATATGACGGTGAAATTGGGGTTTCATCAAAATATATTGAAATGACAAAATAATAAAAGGGTCACTGCAATTTTCTAATTTAAGGTATTAAGGAAACATCAGTTTGACTGAAATGCAATTATGTGCAGTTAAAGTGCAATACTGTAAATATGAAAAAAAAACAAACAAAAAAAAAACAAATAGCAGTTGATGTTTGCTAATCAACAAACGACAATTTTTTGGCACTGATATTGATGTATTCCTAGTTGTTTTTCACAGACACATTTTTTTCCCCCAGGCCGTGTAAATGATAAGTTAAGTCATTTGCACTTGTGTGCCATATCTCTCCACATGTGATGGTACTCAAACATAGATTTGCATATGTACATTTTAATCTTGACACCACACTGAGGTAGACCAGGCAAAAAAACAAACAAATGACTCTTTACAAATTACTTTAACATTGTAAGCTTTTCTGGCTAAAATTGCCCACCAAAGACTGTCCTTCAATAATAATAATAATAATAATAATACTTAGAGCAACTTAATTAATGAATTTAAATCTACAGAAACATTTACAACAGTAAACTGTTTTTTTAAACACTTCTGAAGAGTGCATCGTATTTTTATCACATAGACACAAATGCCAGTCATTAGCTTTTGCCATCAAAGGAACTAAATATAATAATCCGAGGAAAAAGACAGTTTTGTTTGCAAGCCCACTGTTTGTAAAAGCTTTCTATTCGTTTCAATATAAACTGCCTTTGGGTTCGTAGATCCTAGTTAGGTCTACCTCTGACAATAAATTATACATTGTGGTACAGTTTTGTTGTTCACTTCATTAGGGTATTTAGGAATGTTTCTGTTTCTTAAAGTGAGGTCATAGGTTCTTTTATTTATTATTTTATCTGAAAGTTTATAAATGTTGAATGGTCTAATTTCACATGTACATTTTTACATGGCTTTGCAATTATTTTTATATACTTTTTAAAGGCTCACATTTGCAACGGTTTGAAACAAACATGTGATTGCCAAACATTTGTTTGACTAAAATGTAGCGTGTCTGAGTTTACAAACATTTCAGGGACGATGGAGAACATGATCAAATGTTTTGTGTTGAAATTTTCTTGATGCGCCATGAAATTTGTTGTATCCCATAACTGACATTTCATATGAAAGCATGCCCAAACATGAATTGCCATTGGGTTTGTATTTTTTTTTTTGTTGTTGTTGTTTCATAAAAAAATGAATGTACATCTTGTACAAGTAAACTATCAATAAAATTATAAATATTTGTAATAAGGTTTATAATGTGTTATGCGTCTGTAAATCTTTTTTTTTAAGAAATACAGTTCCATTTAAAAAAAAACCATGCATTTTCAGAAAAAAGCAACTTCTGGAATGCTGAAGTAAAGCAATACTCAATCTAGTTAAAATGATCATAAAGCTGATAAGCATCAGTTTTATACATAACCATATTGGATGAATAGATTTAATTCATTACATTTTCGCTCATTCCTCAAACTCCTGGAGCAAATGCCAATGCACCAGTGAGGATAAAAGAATGTTTACAACAGGATCAATCAGATTTCCCACGAGGCACTGGTTGGATTTAGATTTAATTCACATTTGCACTCTTTAAATTGCAGGATGATTGAATAACTTTGGGGTTTGCTTCTTGTTACATTCTCCACTTTGTTACTTGTGTTTGTTATTAGTAAATCCGTGTGGATAAATCTGCATGGATTTAGTAAAGAGCAAAGACAAAGGCAGGAGTAGTCTAGCTGTCACTGCACTAATTCTGTATACAATTTGAAATGAGCAGGCTTTTGTTTGATAGTTGCACTTGGGAACTCAAATCCAGATGTCTGTATACAGAGTAATTACAGCATGCTGCATAGTGCTCTTATTGTCTTAATCACAAGGAGAAATTAGTCCAAATGGCGTCCTGTTGAGCAAAGACCCTCTAAGAGGTTGTATCATGTTTAATTTGTACGCCTGCTCTCATACATCAAGATAGACTGATAGAGGCCTCACATTTAGGCTCTAACTTCTAACTGAGGCCTGCTGGACTGAGCAGAATAGAGCGGCTTTCTTTTTTTGGACTCTAATAATTAGCAGCATGCTAAAGCCATCAATCAAAGCTTTAGCGACTAAGCCACAGTTACATTATGTGTTCAAGCACACCAAAGTATTTGGCTTGGCCACAGGTCGCAAATACCGAATGAAATAAAGCGCACAACTGGATGCTTTATATAAACCTTGTGAAATTATTTACATAATCTACATCATGAACTGCATTTCTTATCTCTAGGCAAAGGATGTATTGTCTTTGCTAAGATTAATTTTACAAACATAAATGTACATAAAGATTTTATTATACACAACACAATGGCATCATATGTATAAAGCATATAAATACTCAGTTACATGCACAACTGCATCACCCAGCAATACAGTAGACAACAACAACAAACCTCAAATCGGAACTTTATTTATTTATTTATAATGGTTATATCACCATTAACTTAACTGATTACAAACAGTGCAATACTGGAATAATGTATAGCTGCTCACTGATTTAGCTGAGTTTGATTTAGCTGCCGTTGAACTGCGTTTTGTCTCTTTGTGCTAAACTAGGCTGCATGCTTACGCATATCTACATTCAATTTGCTCGGGAAATGTGCAGCTAGACATAAAATCCCTTCTCAGAATTAGTCCCATGATGTAATTTAACCATGCACAGCCATGTGCTCAAACTGTTAGTGAGCAATTTCCTCTTGCGTTAAGCCCCCACGGCGCTCGAGGTTACAGTCTGACGTGACAGATTTTTGACTCACACCAAAAAGAGCATCATAAGATTAGATCTTGAAAAGGCCACAGTAAATTATGATGGTGGGTGAAAACCTGAGAATGATGGCCCAAGCCACACTGTAGAAAGCAGTGGGCAATTTGAATCATTTTAATAATTTGCCATTCCACATTTTACATATCAGAAAAACAGCATATCCTTTCACAATGCGAACAGTCATGGAGTCTCTTTCCCCAAACACCAATTTGTAACATGTGGAAGAGCTACGTGTCAATACATGATATATGGTGCATCTCTAACTCTTAGCACTTGTGCTTTGTTCTATAACACACATGATAACAAGATTGTAGTAATACTTTACAGTGCCTTTAGTGCACGCTTATCCTTTTTCATGTCACATCTATCACTTGATAAATCTACATTTCACTTTAACAAGAAGAAAGTTCATCCATACTCATCACTATATCTTTACCATCTAGAACAATAAAACATGACGGTTACTGCAGTTTATTCACTACATTTCAGTGCAGATTGATCTCATGTAAATGGACTGCATTTATTATTTTGCTTTGGTATTTACACTTGTATGTAAAAATGTTATTGTGAACACATTTCTTTTTGAACAACAGAAATGACAGCATGATTTATAGTTTTGTTAAACTGGGATTGAAGTCAGATTAAAAAAAGATTAAAGCCATTGTTTGTCTATCAAATTCATTTTGTAAGTTATTATAGTAATTTTAGACCAGATAATTTTTTTTTTTACACAATCCAAAGATATTAAACTTATCCAAGCCTACTTATCATCTGGTATTGCTCTTTAAAGTTATATTTCAAAGGGATTTAGTTGACTTAACAGTTAATAAAGAAACAGAAATAAATGTTAGAATTAGACTTGTGCAGAAATATTAAACATGCAGAACAAGTTTCAGAAAATATGCTTTTTTTCCTCCAGAAATAAAATTCTTCACAAACTGTTCAGTGGGTCACTTTTTTCTTTTTTTTTTTGTACTCTTAATGGCGTTATTCAGGCACTGAGGAAGAGCCTGGCGAATCGACAGCTATGAATCTATCTATACCATAGATGTTTAGTATGTGCTGAATCTTACTGAGTAACTTGCCCTGCAATCTGCAGTGTCTGCATCTAATTTCTGAGGATTCTCTGGAACACTAAAGGGGGAGCATGTGTAATTACAATAACTCTGAACAGGAGCTCTTCTGTCAGTATTCCTAAAGCTTCTTAGTCATGAATTTACACAGTCTAGCCAGGATGTTTATGCATTACTTAAACATCCTTTATTGAGAACATCTTATAGTTCCTTATAGTCTAATATAGATAGATAGATAGATAGATAGATAGATAGATAGATAGATAGATAGATAGATAGATAGATAGATACACACATGCAGGTGATTATAGGAAATTGTGCACTGACTGGTTGAGAAATTCAGACTAATTCCTGATAATCACCTCGAGCGACTCAGAAAAATGGTGGCCAATCGCTTTGTCACCATAAGTGAGGAAGCATTACAAATTATAGAAAGAAAATGCTGTTCCTAAAAGCACTAAGGATGTTACGAAGTTTGGTCTAAAACTATTCTAAGGTAAGGTGGAATTGTGATTTATTTTATCTATTTCAAAACAAAGTATTTTATGTGAGTCGGCAAAGATAAGTGACAAGTCTATGCTACACCATTATTACATATGCATGCTGCTTTTGAAGTTTGAAATAATTTTTATTATGATTTTTTAATAATCATCTGCATATTTATACTGAAACAATTATCCACCTCAGGCTCAGTGAATATTGGTGAATAATAACCTCGACTTTGTCTCGGTTATTATTCATCGATATTCACCTCACCTTCGGTGAATAGTTGTTAAATGTGCCCAATTTAAGTATTACACTATTATTCCTATTAATGTATTATGCTTTGTTTTGTTGTTTAGGAATTCACTTATGGACATGAATGACCAATGTGTGGATACCATTATCCAGATTTTTGACATCAGGTGACAATACTGGAATACTCCAATGGAGACTAAAACAGGCAGTCAAGACAATAACATCCTGCAAGACCATACCAGCTTAAATTTTACAACCTACTTAAATGCATCTCTTTCATTCCCCTATCATGTGAACAATGCAGTGCTGGGGATAATTCTGGGCATGTTGTGTCTCCTGACAATTATTATGAACATTCTGGTTCTTGTCGCAGTGAGGAAAGAACGTACTTTACATACTGTGGGGAACCTTTACATCGTCAGCCTCTCTTTAGCAGATCTAATAGTTGGAGCGACTGTAATGCCACTAAACTTGGTCTATCTACTTGAGGACGAATGGAAACTTGGTCGTGTGGTGTGTCAGTTCTGGTTGGTAATGGATTATGTAGCTAGCACAGCCTCAATTTTCAGTTTGTTTATCCTTTGCTTGGACAGATATCAGTCTGTTAGACACCCATTAAGGTATTTGAAATATCGAACACGAGGAAGAGCAACATTGGTGATTTGTTTTGCTTGGCTTCTCTCCATGATGTGGATTATTCCCATTTTGGGATGGAGGATGTTTGCTAATGTTGACCAGAAACCTGAGCTTGAAAACAAGTGCGACACAGACTTTCGCTTCGTCACATGGTTTAAAGTACTGACCGCCATTCTCAACTTTTACATCCCGTCATTCCTGATGCTATGGTTCTATTCACAAATTTTCATAGCTGTGCGAGAACATTACAAGCAGTGGGAGAGTGTCACTATTGCTAAGGTGGTGGCAGATGAAGACATCACTGTGCAAAGCTTAAAACATCAGAGAACGATCTGTAAAATGGCAGAAGAAGAGAATCTGGCTTTGCAGACTTACTCTCAAAAGGAAGATACGTTGGATCAGTATACTTTGGAGCAGCCATACAACTCAAAGGACACTAATGTGAATGGTGAATCCCTGTGTGATAAAAAATCCAAACACAGGAAAACCTCATTTTTTAAGATTACAAATCCTAAGAAGAAAATTGTAAGGAAGCCGCAAGAGGTTTCCTCAGTAAACCAAGAGGCACATTCTGAAACACTTTCAAAGGATTCATCGTTACCTCTGGGCTTTTTGCAACATGAAGAGAATACAGATCTCAAAATGTTTGTATCAGTTACTGATTGTAATGTATTAGTGCCGAATTCGGTTGCTAATATTTGTGAGATAACACCCAACGTTGATGTTCACAAACACATCACCGTTCTCTGTAATGACAATACTAATGCACAGTCACCTGTATCGCAAGGGTCATGGATGCACAACAATGGTCCAACAGTAGACTGTAATAACACTCTGACTTTGAAGCAAACATGGCAGAAGTTCTGTGAACAGTCCAGACAGTGTGTCCAGAACATGCGCGTTCATAAGGAACGGAAAGCAGTGAGGCAGTTGGGCTTCATCATCAGCGCTTTTATGGTGTGCTGGATCCCATATTTTATCACCTTCATGGTCATGGCACTGTGCAACACTTGCATCCATCATGACCTCCACATGTTCACTATATGGTTGGGTTACATTAATTCTACTCTGAACCCCTTTATTTATCCACTTTGCAATGAAAATTTCAAAAGAGTATTTAAAAAGTTCTTTCGTATCAAGCAGTGATATTTTGTCTGTAAAGATTGAACATGTAACAGCTGTGTATGTCTGTGTAAAAATAGTTATTTTGCCTTTGTGTGTGTAAATATGTATTTTCAGGGTTATCGACTTTCTTTGGTTGGACTATTATGGTATTAAACACTTATGTTAATTGGCTTATACCTCTGGTGTTAACCACTTATTTTATGCTTGTAATCTGCATCAGATTAAAGCATCCGGACAAATACTGGTGGTAAATGTTTAATAAATTCTACTGAGTTTTGGTGCTTCTAAGTTTTTTTTTTTTAACTTAACAGGGTTTGTTTAGTCTGTCTTTTGCTTTTGTCTCATTTTGCAGGTATAGTGTGCAGGAATAATAAAGGTACATTTTGCAGGAGTGATAATGTGTAACATGGAAACATGTACATAGAACGGTGTATGATTTCACAAGAACCAGTTACTTTCCATTTTTTAAAAATGTCTTATTTATTTTAAATAAAAAGGTAAAAACGAGTAGCTACAATGGTGGTAACACCAGAAATAAAGTTTAACCTCATTACTGTAGGTTCCAGGCCCTGATGGTGGGTCCAGCCTAGTTTCCTCTTCTCTTGTAAATATATACCTTGACAATTAGTTTCACTGTACATTCTCAGAAAATAAAGTACATTACTGTGCCTTTAGGGGTTCAACAGTTTGTCACTGAGGCAGTACCCTCTAAGGTACTTATTTGTACCCTTTATATAGTGCTTGGGAACATATATGTACCTTTTGAGCCCTAAAAAGGTACACATAGTTTGACACTTGAGGCCCAATAATGAGCCCTAGGGGGTATGTTAGTGTAGATTGTACCTTGGGGGACAGAAATGGACTCCTACTGTACCCCTGTTTCTGACAACGTAGTTATTGAACAATATGCTTGAAGGTGTATAACAGAATGATATGCTTGTGACTTAGTACCAGATTTATATAAAATTATCTGCTCAGCTCAACAATTGCAAGTGTGTTTTTACACGTAGCCATATACTTGAGTCTATACCAGGGATTTATTCAGGGCTTATTTGGGGAAAGGCATTATCACTGAAGTTAGAACTATTTCTGAACTGTATCTTGATTTTGGGTCAGCATAAGTGTGAACATTGTTTTGGATAAAACCATTTGTGAAATTAAATGTAAATAAAAAGTGCTATCCTAATGCATTTTTTTCTTGATGTCTACACTGTACTTAACTTCTATTTTCATGCTCAAAAAGGGACAATGTATCCTTCTGGTAGTTTTATACTTACTAAAAAGGTACTATGAAGGCACTTATCAGTGCTTCAAGATATGGAGCTATGATCGATTAGTGCTCCACATTTGACCATTTGTTTTGCATTTATTTGTTTAACATTTATTCACCCAGCGACCATCAGAGATGCTGCAGAGGCTTGACAGTTCCCCAAATATTGACCCTGATGGGGTAAATACCAGGGTGTTTTTTTTCTGACATATGCAACCAGTTTGTCAGATTATGTTCATTAATATTTAGCCTTATCTTTCAGACAGCCGGTTTGCACAGGACTGACAGAGTCCATGTAATTAATGGTAGGTACAGAATGTGCATAGAGCTGTTTTCATCTAATGCACAATGCCAATTTAATGGCAGGGGGAATGTAGTGATGCACCAAAATTAAAATTGCTAGCAAAAATTGAAATTCAGGATGCACTGGGTTTGAAAACAAAACTTGTGTGAATAAGATGAAGGAAATTAGGGAACCACATCAGGTTGGTGCTAGCATGGCACCATCAGAAGAAAAAAGTAGAATGAAGAACAAAACAAGTTTAAGAACTGCAAATTAATTTATGGAGGAAAATTCTATTTATTGATAAAAATTGGTCCTTCAACAGAAGGAAACGGTAAATAAAAATAGTTCACATAAAATAAACTTTCTACTAGTGCATCTCAAACAATTAGAATATCATGAAAAAGTTCAATATTTTCTCTGTCAGTGTGCAGGCATTTACGGATGCAATCACAGGGGAGAGCGGGTGCATTGCAAATCATAAACAGAGCCAAATCAGGAAACAGGAATTGTAGTCATGGACGGGCAGAGGCCAGTCAACCGGTGAACAAAACAGTGCGGGGGAGACAAGAGGACAAGGTTAAAACTAAACGTAAACAGTGGTCTAAACATGAAGTCAGGCTGAAGTCAAAACTGCTCAGTAAAGTCAGGTACAAGGACACAGAACGATACTTCACACTGAATGTGTGTGTGTGTGTGTGTGTGTGTGTGAGAGAGAGAGAGAGAGAGAGAGAGAGAGAGAGTTGTGTTCACATAGGCCGGGTGATGTAATTAGAATTCTGGTGATGGGGGGCACTGTGGATCTTGGGAGGTGTACTCCGAAGTGGCCATGTTTGAAGGCTGCTCTGAACTCAGGCTCTGACACCCCCCAGGAGCTCCCTCTGGGAACAACTAATTTTCTTGGTCCACCTCTTTCTAGGCTTATCAGGGTGCTCACTGTGAAATTCTTGTGTGAGGAGAGAGTCTAAGATGTTTTGGGATGTTTTTGGTGGCCAGTCTCCTTGGTTCCTCATACCGAATAATGCGTAGGAAGCATCCCACTTCTTGGTTCACACGCTCTACCTTGCCGTTGGATTGAGGGTGATATCCTGAGGTGAGACTCACGGACACGCCCAGTCTATCCATGAACCTTGGCCACAGTCTGGAGATGAACTGGGGATCCCAGTCACTAACTATGTTTTCAGGGATGCCATAATAATGGAAAATGTGGTTAATTAATAGCTCAGCAGTTTCAAAAGCTGTGGGTATACCAGGCAATGAGACGAGTTTAAGAGCCTTGGAGAATCTGTCAATGATTACCAAGATGACAGTATTGCCCTGAGATTGTGGCAGGCCTGTGACGAAATCTATGGTGATGTATGACCAGGGTCGCTGGGGTAACCCATCTGAAGCAGTGAACACACACATGCACAATGAGCGCACACATATACCCAGAGCAGTGGGCAGCCATGCTAACAGCACCCGGGGAGCAGTCGGGAGTTAGATGCCTCGCTCAAGGGCATCTCAGCCCAAGGCCGTCCCATATTAATCTAACCGCATGTCTTTGAACTGTGGGGGAAACCGGTGCACCCGGAGGAAACCCACGCAAACTCCACACAAAAAGGCCATTGGGTTTGAACCCAGAACCTTCTTGCTGTGAGGTGACCATGCTGACCACTTACAACACCATGCCGCCCATGGGTACGCGGCGAGAATACAGTTTACCGGCTGGTGGAGCAGGCAGAGCATGAGGAGACAAAACAGTTTATGTCCAAGTTCATGTTCTCCCACCAGTACTTGTTCTTGAGCAATTGATACGTACACTGGCTACTGGGATGCCCCATAGCTGGAAAAGTGATGGGCCCAAGTGATGAGTTTGCCTCTGAATCTGGGCGGGACATGCAAGAGCCTGGGAGGACAGTTCTCAGGAGGCTCGGTGGGTTGTGATTGTCTGATCTCTCTGTCTATATCCCATGTGATGGATTGCACAAAACATTCAGGTGAAAGGATGGAAGTCAGTTCAGAGGTGTGTAATGAAGAACTGTGGACTCTAGAGAGGGCATCAGCTTTACTATTCCTGAAGCCAGGACAATAAGAGATTGTGAATTGGAAACGAGTGAAAAACAGGGCTCATCTGGCTTGCTGGGGGTTCAGACATTTGGCTGTCTTCAAATATTCCAGATTCTTATGATCAGTGAGAATGGTAAATGGGTGTGCTGCAGCATCCAACCAGTGCTTCCATTCCTCAAGGACCAGTTTGATTGCCAAGAGCTCTCAGTTACCAATGTCATAGTTCCTCTCGGTAGGTGTCAGTTTCTTAGAGGAGAATGCTACTGGGTGAAGTTTGGGCTTGTCCCCAAAACACAGAGAGAACCCTTCCCACTCCAGTTTCTGATGCATCAACCTCCATAATGAATGGCTTGGTGGAGTCAGGATGTTACAAGATGGGAGCTGTGGTGAACGCCACCTTGAGCTGTTTAAATGCCTCATCGGCTGCAAGGTTCCAGTGGAGGCGACAAGACCCTTTCTTAAGAAGTGATGTGAGAAGGGCGGCTATGGTGCTGACTCCACGGATAAAGCATCGATAGAAGTTAGCAAACCCCAGGAAGCATTGCAACTCTTTTACAGATATGGGAGTGGGTCATGATGTAACTGCTGAAACCTTAGTTTGGTCCATGCTTACCCCCTCTGAGCTGATGATATATCCTAGGAACAAGATCTGATTGCCATGGAACTCACATTTTTCAGCCTTGGACATATAGGTCGTTTTGGAGCACATGAGAGAGCACTGACTTGACATGCTTATAGTGGGTGTCCTCATCTGGGGAGCAGATTAAGATGTCATTGATGTAGGTGATCACAAACCTCCACAGCATGTCCCTTAGCATGTCATTGATGAGGCACTGGAATACACTTGGCATGCAAGAAAGGCCATAAGGCATGACCAAACACTCAAAGTGGCCAGCAGTGGTGTTAAAGGCTGTCTTCTATTCATCACCCTCTCGAATCCTGACCAGGTTGTAGGCATTACAGAGGTCCAGTTTAAAAAAGATCTTGGCTGCTCTCAACTGTTCCAGGGCTGAGGGTGCCAGTGGGAGAGGATAAGGGTATTTTATTGTGATCTGATTTAGGCTGTGATAATCAATGCATGGGCAGAGACCTTCTTTCTTTTCTTTTTGAAGAAGCCCGCCGAAGCTGGTGACGTTGATGGTCTGATGGATCCTTGCTTCAAAGCTTTTTGTACATACTCCTCCATGGCAGCTTGCTTGGTGAGGGATAGAGGGAAGATACGATTGCACAGAGGAGTTGTACCTGGGAGGAGGTCAATAACAGTCACAGGGACAATGAGGAGGCAGACCACAGGCATTCCCTTTACTGAACACTTTCTTGAGGTACAGGTAATGGGAAGGAACATTGTCAAGAGAGAGTCAGGCTGAGGGCTTTCTACAGAGATAGATGAGAGCACTAACTGAGGCAGTTTGAAATAATTCTGAAAACAGGCAGGAGACCACTGAAGAATGTCCTTCTGTTGCCAGGATATCAGAAGGTCATGTAGTTGAAGCCACGGGTATCCCAGAATCAGATTGTGATATGCAGTTTGAGTGACAAACAAGGAAATACACTCTGAGTGTATAGACCCCACTTAAATCTCGAGAGGAGAGGTGCACATACATACATACTAGTCCATCACCTATGGGACCCCTGTCTTCAACTTGAGTGATCTCTGGAGTTCATCTGTGGACAGGTGAAATTTCTGGATAACAAAGCTGCTGATGAAATTTCCTTCTTCCCCTAAGGCAATGAATGCAGAGAGGATATGGGTCGAGTCTGGCAGTTTTAATAATCGAGGTTTCTTCCTCATGTCATCTGAGGGAGCTTTTCCTTGCCACCATTGCCACAGGCGTGCTCATTGGGGATAGATTAGGGATAAAATTAGCTCATATTTTAAGTCGCTCAAATTCTGTAAAGCTGCTTTGCGACAATGTTTATTGTTAAAAGCGCTATACAAATAAACTTGACTTAATACCACAGGCACTTTAAAAGAGTGTGTTTTGTGAATAATCTCAGGACTCACTGGGCTAGGTGGGCTGGGCACGTGGTGGGTTTGGTTCTCTCGCAGAGGGCAGATAGGGCAGTTGGCTATCTGATGGCTGGATTCACCACAGTAGAAGCAGAGATCCTCATGTATTTTTCTCTCTCTCTCTCTGATTGTTGCACCCATCTATGAAAGGCTTCCATAGGAGTCGGAGAGGGAGTGAGAGATGGTTGTAAAGTGGGTCGATTCTTGAGAAGGTGGCCCAGACAGATAGCCAAGTCGATCAGAGAGTCAAGGGAGAGATGTTCATCTCGACAGGCGAGCTTACTGAGCACTTCAGGCTGTAAACCTTGGTAAAATGTGGCTTTCAATGTTGGCTCGTTCCATCTGCTGCCGGCAGCCACTATGCGGAAATCTAGTGCATATTCTGCGACTCTCCTATTTCCTTGTCTGATCGTCAATAAGCTCTCTCCAACTTTGACACCCTCAAGCTGATGGTCAAAGATTTGTTTGAAGAGTTCTAAGAACTGGTTGTAGGATGTGGTGTGTTTGCCTCCATGCTTCCACACCGCGCTTGCCCACTGTAAAGCTCTGCCAGTTAGGAGACTGATAAACAGAGCAATCTTCTGTTCATCAGTAGCTGCCATGGGTGAGGAAAAATACAGGGAACACTGAAGAGGGAGCCCTTTACAGTTTGACACATCCCCTGAAAACTTTTCAGGTTGAGAAATCATCTGAGATGCACCAGTGGGCGATACAGGGTGTGTGAGGATGGCCTGCGACACTAAAGTAGTGAGCTGTGACATCCTGGTGTTGAGATCGCTGATCAGCTGCTGGTGCTCTCCTAACAGACACCCCTGAGCATTGATAGCAGTCTGCTTTGCCTCCTCTGCTGAATCCATGGATGGTGAAGCATCCTGTCAAGCATGCAGGGACTTACGGATGCAATCGCAGGGGAGAGCGAGGGCATTGCAAACTGCAAACAGAGCCAAATCAGGAAACGGGAATTATAGTCAGGGATGAGCGGAGGTTAGTCGATTGACAAACAGAATAACATAGGCGAGACGAGAAGACAAGGATGTAAACAGTGGTCTAAATGTGAAGTCAGGCTGAAGTCAAATGGCTCGGTAAAGTCAGGTACAGGGATACAGGATGATGCTTCACACTGAATGCACATGTGATAGGCAGGGTGATTGCAGGGGAATTGGTGACAGGTGGTGTAATTAGAATTCTGGTGATGGGGAGCACTGTGGATCTAGGGAGGTGTAGTCCGAGCGGCCATGTTTGGAGTCTGCTCTGAACTCGGGCTTTCAGTGTCGTTACTGACACTCTCAATTATTTAAGAAAGTGAAAATTTAATATATTCTAGACACATTACACACAAACTAAAATGTTTCAAGCATTTTTATATTTTAATTTTGATAATTATGGCCTTTGTGCAAAAAAACCCATAAAAATAGAGTATTTCATTTTGAGGTTGAGTAAAACAATATAAATCCTGTGCATTTCTCAGTCGAGTTCAGTACACACAACCACAATCATAGGGAAGACTGCTGACCTGACAGTTGTCCAGAAGATGATCAACACCCTCCACAAGGAGGGTACGCCACAGAAGGTCATTGCTGAAAAGGCTGGCTGAAAAAGATGCACAACTAACAGGGATAATGGCAGCCTTGAGAGAATTGTCAAGAAAAGTCAATTTAAGAACTTGGGAGAGCTTCTCAGGGAATGGACTGAGGTTGGTGTCAGTGCATCAAGAGCCACCACACACAGATGTCTTCAGGAAAGGGGCTACAACTGTCACATTCTGAATAACAAGCCACTCCTGAACCAGAGGCAATGTTAGAAGCATCTTATCCGGGCAAAAGAGAGAAAGCACTGGACTGTTGCTCAATGGTCTAAAGTCCTCTTTTCAAATGAAAGTACATTTTGCATTTCATTCAGAAATCAATGTCCTAGAGTCTGGAGGAAGAGTGGAGAGGCACAGAATCCAAGGTGTTGAAGTTCAGTGTGAAGTTTCCACAGTCTGTGATGATTTGGGGTGCCATGTCATCTGCTGGTATTGGTCCACCATGTTTTATCAAGTCCATAGTCAACGCAGTCACCTACCAGGAGATTTTAGGGCACTTCATGCTTCCATCTGCTCACAAGCTTTATGGAGATGCCAATTTCCTTTTCCAGCAGGACTTGGCACCTGCCCACAGTGCCAAAGCTACTACCAAATGGTTTGCTGACCATGATATTATGGTGTTTGATTGGCCAGCCAACTTGCCACACCTGAACCCCATACAGAATCTATGGACTATTGTCAAGAGGAAGATAAGAAACACCCAACCCAAAAATACTGAAGGCTGAAGGCTGCTATCAAAACAACCTGGGCTTCAATAACACCTCAGCAGTGCCACAGGCTGATTGCCTCCATGCCACGCTACATTGATACAGTAATTTGTGGTAAAGGAGCCCCAACCAAGTATTGAGTGTATAAATGAACACACTTTTCAGAAGTCGGACATTTCTGTATTGTAAATCCTTTTTTTTTAAATTGATTTTAGGAAATATTCTAATATTTTGAGATACTGAATTTCTGAGTTTCATGAGCTGTAAGCCATACTCATCAAAATTAAAACAAAAAAAGTCCTGAAATATTTCACTTTACACCTAATGAATATAGAATTGATGAACGTTTACCTTGAGTTAAATTATGAAAAAATGAACTTTATGATTTTGAGATGCACTAATGTTCTATTAATGTATTAACTCCATTGTATCATAATGCATTCAAAATACCTGCATATTTTAACCTGAGCATGAATAGCAACAATTTTCAATATTATCCTACCAAACCCAGTGTCCTCAACAACAGAGAACAGTTGGTCATCCAGGTCAGTTCCGTGTTTTTAGTTATATTTTGTGCATTGACTATCTTATATAGTTAGAGCATTGTGGTGAATCTCTTGTACACGTAGAAACTGTGACATGTTTCCACGCAGCCAATATTTTCACAGTGATTTTTACAAACTGTTTGAATGTGTTTGTTCTGAGTAGTGCCACAGAACAAAGGAGACAGTGTTTTTAATCATATCCTAATGTTCAAATTACTACTAAAGTGATTGGTAACTAACAATTACTGGTATTTCAATGTGGGTTTGCACGGTTGTGCAGTGCGTCTCTGGCTCAATCCTGAGCTGTGGATACAGTGGCATGTAAAAGTTTGGGCACCTGTCAGAGTGCAGGCACTTACGGATATAAACGCAGAGGAGAGCAGGGAAGCAGACTGTCAATGAAGCCAAAACAATACACAATAATCGAGGTCAGGAAACAAGCGAGGGTCGGTCGATCAGCAAATAGCATGAAGGAGATGAGACAATAGGCATAAACGAAGGAAGGCTAGCAAAGGTCAAAAACTGGAGAGGCAGAAAGAGAAATGCAAGGCTTGGTATGAACTGAGAGGATTCAGAACAATACTTCACATTGGAGTGGAGAGTGAGAGTGGTTTATATAGGAGAGGGGCTAATGAGGAAATGAGTGTCAGCTTTAGTTAATACTCAGGAGACAGAGGGCACTGTGAGTCTTGGGAGTTGTAGTCTTGAGTGTCCATGTTTGTAGCTTGGGTGTCAACAGCAGGTTTACTGACAGCACCCTTGCTTAAAATATCTGTTACTGTGAATAGTTAAGTGAGCAGAAGATAAACTGATCACCAAAAGGCATAAAGGTGACACATTGCTTTAATATTTTCAGCAAGATTGCATTTTTATTTCCTTCATTTACAGGTACAAAATACCAAAAATGAAAAGGGCCTGAAGCAAAAGTTTGGGCACCCGACATGGTCAGTACTTAGTACCACCCCCTTTGGCATGTATCACAGCTTGTAAATGCTTTTTGTAACCAGCTAAGGCTCTTTCAATTCTCACTTGGGGGATTTTCACCCATTTGTTCTTACAAAAGGCTTCCAAAACGAAAGAGATGGTTGTTGACTTAAGAAGAACACAGAACACTTTCCAGTGTACATAGATGGCTCACTCATGGAGAATGTCAAAAGCACCAAATTCCTTGGTGTTCATCTGGCAGACAACCTCACCTGGTCCCTCAACACCAGCTCCATAGCCAAGAAAGCCCAGCAGCATCTCTACTTCTCATGTAGACTGAGCAAAGCCCATCTCCCATCATCCATCCTCACTGTATTATACAGAGGGACTATTGAGAGCATTTTGAGCAGCTGCATCACGGTCTGGTTTGGGAACTGCACCATCTCAGATCGCAAGACCCTACAGCGGATGAGGACAGCTGAGAAGATCATTGGAGTCTCTCTTCCCTCCATCATGGATATTTACACCATACGCTGCATCCAAAAAGCTACTAGCATCGTGGCCAATCCCATATACCCCTCACACAAACTCTTCACCCTCCTGCCATCTGGGAAGAGGTACCGAAGCATTCGGGCCTTCACAGCCAGACTCTGTAACAGTTTCTTTCCACATGCCATCAGACTCCTCAACTCTATGGGACTGGACTAATGCACACGGACTGTTGAACACACCACTCACACTGCAGTCTTTGGACAGTGGACAAAAAAGCACTATTGCTTTACAATGTTTACAATGTCTTTCACACACAAGGTTTACATTTATTTATTCCCTTTTCACATACTACCTCAATATGCACACTCAACTCTGCACATTATGTTGTTTGTGTAGTTTATTGTCTGCAGTGTTGCACTCGTTACACTTTTGCACTTTATGTTGTATTGTAGATTTGTAGTCCTGTGATGTAG
>JAODVO010000019.1:16666752-16677483 GCA_025400055.1 Notarius lentiginosus
GAGAGACAGAATAATAGCTACAGCCAAAACTTAACAGAAATAAAAGAAACCTTAGCTCTCAATATTTTCGGAAGATTGTCAACTCTCAGCTGACCTGTCTGTAGCCGCGAATGTTTCAGTCACACACACACACACACAAAAAAAAAACCCGCTAAGAGCATCCTGTACCACGGATTAATATCAAACATCCACTGTTAATATATAAGATGGCCTGTCCGGAGGCTGTCCTCTGTATCTGGCTTCTACCAAAATGTATACTGAATAAAAAATAATAATATGGAGTACAACTGTACCAGCAGTAAGTTTATCTATGATTGTTACTGACAAAAATAAACTACAATCTGAGGAAAAGGCTACTAGTATTACAAATGAAATGTCTACACAATAATAGATACCAGCTATTTAAAATCGTAACTCATGCACCGGTAAGCAATAGTTTACCCTCAAACCTTAGCTACTCTACCGAAACCACAGTGCGGGGGGGGAAGACGACGAAAATGCCCAGGATATAACTCGACACAGTCCAGTTGTCAGCAGCCACCACAGAAGAGAGATGAAAAAGATCAGCGCTCTTCTCTCTCCCTCTGCCCACCCCCAAACACGGCCCTTATTAATGACGCAAAACCTCACCCGACCATCGTTAAACATTTTGGCCAAGAAACGAGTCTCCAACACAATTTATGGCCTTAATAGTGCAAAAGACTTTCTGTCAAGGATCCACATACGAGAACAGGGCAGCATGGGAGTTTTACGAAACAAACCTCTCCTCAGGATCACCACCGCTTTCTTGACATAGATTCGCCTGCTTTACACGCATACCGTCACAGATAACCCTTGAAGATGTTTGGCTCCATAAAACTCCCACAAGCTGAGAGAACGTGACAGATATAGTGCGTGGTGCAAAACAACCAGACAGAAGACGGAGTTTAGGCGGGTGTGAAGAAATTAAACCGGGCAAAGTGTTTATCAGAGGTTTCTTTGGCATCTGAGGCAGGTGGTTCGAATACTAGCTGACTCTCTTCTAAACCGGAATCACAACCTGCTTATTAATTCTTTTGTTGTGGGCCCTCCAACCTAAACATATTGGGAGGGGGGAAGAAAGAAAATGAAACAAAAAGAAGAAAAAAACAAACAAACAGTTTATGTACATGGCTAAATGCTAGCGCTGTCGGAAGCGGAGCTGAATCATGCACAGTCGCTTTGAGAGTGAAGCGGTTTGGAAGGAGAGCAGGATGCACAGCTGGTCCTCTCTTTCAAGAAACTAGGGATGGCGAGTGATTGATGTTGACCATGTGAGTGTTAGGTGAGGAGTCAGGGCTCCCGGTGGAGCCTCCCTTAGCTTTGATTTGGAGCCAGGTCTCTCCCAGAGCCTTGGTGAAGTGATCATCCACCGATCCGGTGATGGACACCGAGTTGGTGACCGGCTCCGGCTCTCTGTAGTTTTTCCCCAGACTGCGGCGGAAATGCTCCTCAATCACAGGGTCACATGCTGCGTTTGCTACAACAGGAAGAAGAACGGATTTATTACACTGATGTGGAATGGAGTCCGCTAATTATCATTGGAGTAAAGCGAGTCTGCATCAGTTTCAAATATCTCACTCATATGCCAATACATATACGGATTTATAAACTCTTTAAATTTAAAGTGACATTAAGGAGTTTGCCATTTCCTGAAGTACTCAAATATTGAACAACACTCAATTTTCCTCCAATTACATTCTTTCTAGGAATGTTCCTCTGCCCATATACATCAATTCTGCTGGTTAGTCATCATTTTGGCAGCGGTGTGCCGTGTCTCAAATGCTATTGGCGAGTGTGGAAATGAGTCCTTCAGCATCTAATTATTAGTGGATGAAATTTGCAAACAGGTTTGCTTTAACTGCACTTTCCACTTGGCCTCTACACCACACACTAAACTGCTGCCAAACAGATAACGCCGGTGGATCAGGTACTGTTTAGTTCTATTAACAAAAAAAAAAACCTCGCCAGCTGAGAATAAATAAAAACACCTCACACACCAATGTTTCAGTCCAAATAATTTACCAGTTTAAAGCAGAATTCCAAAAAGAAATAAGCTGTAGTTTCCGTCAGCCGCTTTTCTATTGAATATTCTGAAGCGCGGCACGGGTGAGGTCGGCGGCACAGTCATGGGCCAAGTCTCAAACCCTCAAAACTACATACGAGTGCACTAAATAGTTTATCAAAATACGACCACCAGCCACAGCTGATACAGGTGGTGTACTGTTTTACACGCTGTACAGTTTAGGACTTGCCCTTGAGATGAGAGGAACAGTCACTAGATCGTGTACCGGGGGGTGGGGGGTGTCGTCCCCTCTTGATTTACAAGTCATCTTGGCAAGTGTGATAGTTTCTGAATTTCCAACCAAGTAGGCACTACGCCCAAATTCAAAATCCTTGTTCTGATTGATAAGCAGAAACATGATTAATAAATCCCTGCTGAAGTAACAGCACACATGATGGATAGCCAAGTTAATAAAATGGCCCAAAAAAATAAAAAAAAGAGGACAGGAAAGCTTTGTGGTTACATAAGCCCTTCTGGAGTAAATTACACTGTGTTCAGAGAAGCACTGCAGGCTCCCAACAGAGAAATTAAACCTTATTTCCCATGACCCCATGCTCACATTTCCCCCAGTCTACTGGAATCTAGAAATTCATACAATCTCTTCTGGAATTGTTTTCAATGACCTTTGATGCCCTTGGAGTTGTGATGTAGTCATCAGATAACATCACCTGAATGTCTGTATGAGGTGGACAATCCGCCATCATGTTAAGAATATAATAACGGTGCACTCACAGTTAGAAGGTCTCCTGTAGCTCGAAGGTGAGCAGCCGTTGTGAGACACAGTGCAGTGAGAGAGGTTACAGTTACGGTTGTTCGCAGGGGCGCACGTGATCACCGAAGGCCGATTCTGCATACACAATACATCGATTAAAAAAAAAAAAAAGTCAGATCATAACAGATGTCAGCACAAGAGTTCTGCTATGCGTCATATATATATATAAAAAGCAGAACCCTTTCCATTTCACTCGACCGGATGCAGTCAGGTAAGTTTTTCTGTGGCATTCGCCAATGTGAGAACAACCAGTTTTAAATGGGAATGTTCATGATCATTAAATGTCCATCATGTTTTTGCAAATTACACATTTACAGCTACAAAGTAGAGATGGGGAAAAATACAATTAATATTTTTAGCAAAATGTGTTCATGTTAATTTAATATAATTAATAAAATCATAACTTTTTTTTTTAAACCCCAGATTTACCTGCTGGCGTTCAATGAGGCTGGCACTTGGCGAGGTGGGGACCTTGACGCTGCTTTTGGTTAGTGCGAGCGGCTGTTCCATGGCCAGGTTCGGCATGTGTGTGTAAAGGTGGGCGGCGTGCAGGCGCTCGATGGGGCTGCGGCTCCGTTCCCGAGGCTCCCTGCGGTACTCGCCGTTTGTGGGCTTTCCTCTGAAATGAGAAATAGGGCTCTAAATGTGCACGGCTATTAATACTGGCACTTTAGCACTAGTACATTATTAATACTGGAAGTAGTGCTTTCACTGGGGAGCTGGCAGGCTGTGTGGGTTCACTCTAAGTTTGTATGCGACCTACTGAAATATCTCGCATACATTCAACTAAATATAACTACCTTTCCATGACTGCCTAGCTCATTTTGGTGCGCTTACAGAATTAAAAACCTGTCCTCATCAGCTCAGGCGAAAGGGCCAACTCCGCTCATCTAGACTTGTTTAAAAAAAAAAAAAAAAAGAAGCTGTTTCTATATTCAGATATTTCACTCATTTCTGACCAGAATGGCTTGTTCCCAAAACAAACTCCCCTGTCCAGTCCTGTTCTTGTCCTGAAAGAACAGACACGTGTGGCGTTTTGGGTTTCAGTCCTTCCAGAAGGAATCGTTTCACGCTGCCAACCGAGCTGAGGCCCAGAGAAGGGACCAAGTGACTTGTGTACACTTCACAGGAAGAGAACTTAATACCCTTCAGTGAGCACAGAGCAGGCCTAGACAACAGGGCGGAAACAGGGGGAGGACACTTTGGCTTTAATTAGGTGGCAGTGGAGGCAGGAAGTGCTGCCTGTAATTCAGAATTTTAAGAGGAACTTGGGTCGACAAACAAATATTGGAAAAAGGATGTGTGGAAAATGTAAAATCAACAGACATCGATTGTGCCCCCGCACGTCGTACTGTAGACCGTTTAATTTTAATATTTATATATTTGTGCTGCAGCACCTCCCTGGATAATCGCTTCATGTACAAAGTATAAACAAAAGCAGTTATTGGTCCATTTACAGTCAGCAAGGACTTCTTTAGGTGGATTAGGCTCGGAGCATGCACATTTTTTTAAACCATGTGGGCTGTGATCCTTGAAATAGTCTGTTCCTTGGCAACCAAGCTGGCAAGGAAAGCACCTGTGAGTCTACTGTTGTGTCGGCCGGAAACGTCTTTCCCCCAAAACGCTACAAAGAGAGGTGCTCTTAGTTCATGAATTAAACCTGCTTGCAAGAAACACATGCTCCCTGTCCCCATTTCTCTTTAGCTATTCTGAAATGTTCTTCTAAACAAAAGCGACTATTTTTCTTAACAGAGGGCTCCAAAAACTAATTATACAGGTCACGACAGTTCAGACTTTCCTGAGGAGCCAGAGAAAACCAGGCCTGGGCTCAAAAAGCAAGTACAATACAAATGCTGAGCTTCTATCTTTGGCCCTTACTCCAAAGTAAATAAATAAACCAGAGCAAACGTTAGTTGAGAATATAATACGCAAGTAAAATACTGACGTTAATATTCCGAAGTCGCGTTGAACGATTCACAGCATTGTTAAAAAGAGCAACAGAAAAGGAAAAAAAAAAAAATTCAATTACTGCTCAAGAATAAAGAAAAACTTCAAGAGCCTCTCTAATAACGGTTTCACGACCCTCTGAAAACAAACACACAAGGCCTTTCCAACTCACTGATGTTCCTTTCATGAGAATCTCCTGGGAACAGATTGTCCACAAAAGTACATTCAGTTGTCCTTCTTAATTTTGAAGACTGATCTGTGCTTAGTCAGAGTGTAACCGTGTGGAAAAATTCGTACAAGCCAAGAATAAATCTCACAGCTTTAAGTGTCCTCGTCCCCAATTGGATCAAAGGCTGAATTGGAACGAGGTCTGAACACTGATTCATGGATAAAATCCTCAGTTTTGGGTAACGTTTCAGCCCGTCCGTCAAAAAGAAGGGCATTTCTGCATTGTTTTTAAAACAAACCCACCCTGTTGGGAGAACTTAAATGCTCAAATTTACTGGGCCTGGGTTATTATTCTCATTTACCATCAAAATTGGAAACAAGTTACAACCGTGATGTGCCCATCAGGCCAATAGAACTCGTGTGTGTGTGTGTGTGTACTTTATTAAACTTTCTTCTACTGTTTGCATGTTTTTGTAAACTGCTCCAGATAAGAACATCTGCCAAATGACTCAGCATAAGCGTCGTGCTATTAGACCTGAAGGGGGAAGAGAAAGAAAAAAAAAAGGGAGTCATTTACTTGACATGACCCTTTCATGTGTTTTGATTAAGTAAGGCACAGAAAAGGGGAGGCGCTTGCCCAACTTTAATCTCTGCCAAAAAGCATGAACACAACTCGGCGTCCTCCCACAAGAAAGCCTTGGGGCCCTGGAACTTGGCAAGCAATCAAGTGCAAAAGAAATAAATAACCAAGGCAAGGGGCATCATGAGAAATGTTTACTATCTGTATCGACCTTATAATTAATTAGTCATTAGGTAATTGCACAGTGTGTCAAAATTTGGAGACGATATAAGGTTCCTGAGGAGGGGAAGAGCACACACCAAGAGTCCTGGTCTAAGTGTAGGCACAGAACCATTTCTTTTTTGTCTTTACAAAGGTCTTGGGTTATATGCAGTGTACAATTAGTGGGAATAAGCTGTGGTGTCGTAAACTGGTTATTCAAAGGCGTCCATTAACTTTAGAATCGGAGCAAACCGCACTGTATAAAATGATCAAGTAATATCTCAGCTACAGTATTTAAACTCTCCAATCTTCCATTTAACACTTGCTTTATTGTCACTTTAAAAGTCAGCCCTTAAGTAGAAATCCTTAAGCAAGAACTCGAGTGGGCCCCGGACAGACATGATGATAATCCATAACTTGTGAATTCAGATGTTTCTATGATTCAGATGACTGTTGATCTGAGAAGATACAGGAGCTCCGCGAGCCTGCTTTAGGTTTTATAGAGGTGCTGTCCAAGCTGCGAGACTCCAAAGCAGAGGTTAAGCAATAAAATTGTGGACGCATTCATACAATAGTGTTTGAGTGGGGAAAAAACCCTTCTCTACAATCTTGGGAGTGTTGTATTTCTTTCTCCTTTATGTCAGTACAATCTCAACCATAGAGATACAGGAAACATCTGGGACGAATCAAGGCGAAGGAGGCAGAACCACAGGATACAAACACAGCCTTGAACAAAGCAGAGTTTTGGAAACCAAACTCAAACTGATGCAGGCATCACATGCACACTGTTTCCCAGCAGTGATTTTGCAGTCGGTCAATCTGACAACCTTGAATTGTATATTCTTACAGGGTGCAGTAACAGCGGCCTATAAAGCACTAGAGGAGACTAAGCACTAAATCTTTAGTGGTGTGGGTAGCATAATGTTAATTGGAGTCATTAGATCCAGTCCTGCTTTAAAATGTGCCAAAAGTTCTAATAAAGAACATGTGACAGTTTTAAAAAGTTCTACACGTTTCTTTTATATGCAATTTACATTTAACCAGCATTGATGTTTCTTCATACTAAACAGATTTTATAAACTACTTGGCCAGGCCAGGCCAAGCCACTGCATGACTGCAGTTTTCTGCTATAGGATGAGTTATTTTAACTTTACACTCAAAACTGCTTCATGTTGTCACTCCCTCAGTGCACGATCACCATGCCGAAATCGGCAGCTAACAATGATTTCATCAACCCAAACCGCTATGGTGCTGGCTCTTCTCCACTCCCCATTTGGCTGGCTCCAGAGCCATGAGAAATACTCGCTCTGAAATTTCCCAGCAGGCAGCTGAGGGCTTCCACGGCTCAGTCCTGGCTAGGAGTACAAACCTTTACGACAGCACGCTTCACTGCTACGCAGAACTTTTAATAATAAGACTTAAGGTTAAACCTAATTTTCATGCCTTCTTTAATTTCTATTCTGCTAAAAACGTCCAAAACATTAGATCACTATTAGATTTAAGAACTACATTTCAGGTTCAGCGGATTTAATTCCATTAAAGGCCCTTTATAAGATGCTTGTTATGAAACTAATCCTGAACCATATGCAACACACACACACACACAAGTTTGTGGGCTGGAGGCTGTGTTTTAAGTGGACTGAGCTATGATTGAGGGACTTTTCCCTGTAGCAGAGGGACAGACCAGAGCAGGCTTCCAGTACACAGTGGGACCAAAGGATAAGGGCGCCTTTGTTTTCAGCTCGGCAGTGAAAATGAGAAAATGGCCCCTGCCTGACTTTACTCTCAGTACTTTTGCAAACGGATCTGCTGTGTATATCCTTCTAACTTTTGAATTCTGCATGACCTCAATGTCGATGAATAATGTGGCCTATGACTGGATTTAAAATGCTTTAAAAAAACACGGACAAGAACATCGTACGGGAAACTAATTAAATATCCGACTATCCAGAAAACATTATTTCATGTTGGTCTAATAACGCCATAAATTGAAAACGATGACACATTGTCGGGTGTATTCTGTGAACAAAAGAAAGTAGTGCGGAAAAGAAAGTCGTTTTCCCCAACCCCCACATCTATAACTCTGCTCTGCTGCAGGGCTTGCCCTTCCTCCTCACACACAATAACAGAAACCTGAGCTGCCTTCCTTGTTGCTTCAAGCCCACGGTGTCAGGTGTCAGAGATACTACTCATAAATAAGGAGACTGTGAAAGAATATGGGCTGGAGAGAGCGGAGAAACTTCTCACACTCGAAACAGCACGCAAATTAACTTACATTTATGTCGTCTGCTTCAAGATCATACAAACTAAATTAGCAATGAACATTTCTCAATAACTGGAGATGTGCTGAAACATGTTTGAGAATCCTACTTTTTTTTTTTCTTTTTAACTTGCTGACCAAAAGAGACCACAAGAAATAGAAGCAGTATCCTGAACGCAGAACAATGCGCCTTTCAAAACTGCGACAAATCATATTTATTCATAAGCCACTGTGGTTTTGCTGAGATTTGCAGTTTTGGACACGCACTATAAGCTTGGGCTTTAAAAAAAAAACTGCAATATTTCAAGCTCACTTAAGGTGCATGACAACAGAGATAATTTTATGCTCGCTATAAATGATGATTTTTTTTTTCCCCCCCATCCTGGGCATTGTATTAACGTGTTCAGATATTATGATGTGGGCAAATAAGAGCGGCAACCACACGTAAACCGACTGTAATGGCAGGGGCCTTGAACGTCTGTAACCTAGTATTTTTATTTAGGTTCAGGCGACTAGGAAGTCATGAACCAAAAGGGTATCATCAGGACTGGTATCAGTACTGAGCCTGAGTAACGACTGCAACAACATACACAAACGTACTATAGAGCAGCACGGTGGTGTAGTGGTTAGCACAGTCGCCTCGCAGCAAGAAGGTTCGAACCCAGTGGCTGACAGGGCCCTTTCTGTGTGGAGTTTGCATGTTCTCCCCGTGTCTGCATGGGTTTCCCCCCACAGTCCAAAGGCGGCTGAAGTTTGAGCAAGGCGCCTACACCCCAACTGCTCCCTGGGCGCTGTAGCATAGCTGCCCACTGCTCTGGGTATGTGTGTGTACGCTCGTTGCTCATGTATACGTGTGTTCACTGCTTCAGACGGGATAAACGCAGAGAGGAATTTCACTATGCTCAAGTGCAAGTAGTTGTTCTATTCAGAAAATAAGTGGAGACGTTTTTCCAGCACGAGTAAGACCGGTAATCCTGATCCAAACGCTATTTATGCACTGACCGTAAAGAACAACTAGATGCAATATGCTTAATAAAGTGAATCTGTATTCCTGAGAATACAGCAGTTTTGTTTTGAAAGATATTTCTTTGGTTTTTTTTTGTTTTTCACCCTTATTGGATAGGACAGTGTAGAGACAGGAAATGAGCGGGAGAGAGATGGGGAGGGATCGGGAAAAGACCTCGGGTTGGAATCGAACCCGGGTCCCCGGATTTATGGTATGGCGCCTTATCCAACTGAGCCACAATGTGTGGATGTTTAGAAAGTTAAATAGATTGCAGCTTCTCTCTTAAATCCATTCAGAACCATATGATTGATTTAAAACCATATACAATCATGATCCGGTCTTTATAAGCCCGCGTTCTGCTTTGAAATGGTCACAGAATTGCAATAACGTAAACGTTGTTGAACTTTAGTACTTTCGTTCTGCTCGCTGGAATGTGAAAACTGATGCCCCATCTCTCCAAACTGCTCTTTATCCATAATGAATGAAAAGTAAATGCAAGTCAGGGCTGACTGATTTAAAAACACCTCGTTTGGAAAGCACAGACAGAAATACTTTGCCATGCTGAGAATGCACCAACTGTGAGACCCTTGTGGCTGCGAGTGCTTCCACTGTTCCTTTCTCACACTTGTGCCCTAATTCATGACAGACAGAGCTGCCTTGCACTGCAGTGCGTTATTTGACACTAAACCGTCATGTCTTGTGTCTTATGACTGGATGTTGCTGTTCCAAATCTGAGCAGAAATGTGAGGAATGCATGTGTGCTCCACCACAACAGAATGGAGACGCACCACAAATGGGCCACGTGTTCCACTTGCATTCCTGGAATGGGAGGAATTCAAAAGCATCAGCAATGATGCCATCCTTCAGTCCTTCCCCAAGCTGCTCTATGCAATTTACATTTAACCAACTTTTCCCTTTTTTTTTTTTTTTGGCGAGGGTGTTCCCTGCATGACTCTTGTTCAACTTTTCCTTCACTGCTTCTAATATAAAGTGGAGCTATCTTCTAAAAAGGTACAAACATGCTTCACTTTCACCGCATGCAGTGGCTACATGAGCAGCATTGTTCACATACTCATTTGCGTAGCTTTTGTACATCTGGAGGGTTAAAAGCAACATCCACTAGATGGCACATAAAAGCCAAAACAGCCATCTGGTTTCCAAGTTAATCAGTTGTTTCGCAATTTCATGCATAGCAATATTAAACAAACTGATGAGCTCTCAATTTTCTGCCATCGCTGCGATTGTCATGATCTACGTTTCAAATCAAAAACCCTCACCTTTCGGTAGGCATAACACGCTTTTTTTTTTTTAAATCCGAAAGCTACCTGTAAAAGGAAAACTGTTAGCGTTAGTACTAACACTTTTAGAATCGTACTCAAGTATGCCACTTGAGATCTGACCGTACTTTGCCTAATCAGTTGTGGGCACAACGTCACAAGGTGCTATATTGCCTCTACTATTTATGCTGGTATGGTACTATTTATGCGTTAATTTCTTAGGTGGTGTTTGGACAATGTGCCAAAAGACTGCAGGATGTCAGATATCTTGTGTACACATAAATAAAAGCAAGAATTGAAATAAATAAGCAAGCTTTAAAGGCCTTATTTTTGAGGGAAATACTGTACTAGTGCATCTCAAAAAAATTTGAATATTGTGAAAAAGTTCAATATTTTCCATCAGTTATTTAAGAAAGTGAAAATGTTATATATTATAG
>JAODVO010000019.1:18209104-18219955 GCA_025400055.1 Notarius lentiginosus
TCAGATGGGTTAAATGCAGAGGATGAATTTCACTGTGCTTGAAGTGTGCATGTGACGAATAAAGGTTCTTCTTCTTAAAGTTACACCTTCTATTGGCAAAGAAATCCTCTGATGAACCTGGACAGCATGGTGTTGGCTTCATTGTGAAGATCTCACTCGCCACCTTCATCAAGCCTCCATCAATAGGCACTGAGAGGATCCTCGCCCTCCGGCTGTCCACATCCTCAGACCCAGCCAACATCATCAGTGTATATGCCCCAACCCTCTATGCCACCATAGAGGATAAAGACCAGTTCTACCAGGCCCTGGATGAAGTGATATCCCGGATCCCCAGCACTGAAAGCCTGTATCTGCTTGGCAAATTCAATGCTCAGGTGGGAGCCAATGATGAAGCCTGGCCCACCTGTCTTGGTATTCACAGTAGGGGTAAGATAAATGACAATGATCAATGACTGCTGTAGTTGTGCTGTTTCCATGGCCTTTGCATGACCAACACCTTCAAGTGCAAGGAAATCCACCAGGTATCTTGGAGGCACCCACATTCCTGCCACTGGCACTAGCTAGACTTAGTCATCACCAGGCAAGCAGATATTACAAGTCTTCTCCTCACTCCACTGCAAAAAAAAAATGAATTTGAGGAGAAAATTCCTTAATACTAGTTAAATTATCTTGCTGCATGGACAGATAATTTCACTTGGCAAGACATCTTGGAATAAGTTGGTTACAATCTAGAACTAGTTTTAATAATCTCAGAGTTGGTGTATTGTATACTTCTAATAGGAAATGCTAGATCGTTTCAACTATATTCAAGATAGTCTAACTTGTTAAGATAACATTTTTGCAGTGTAGAAGTTATCACAGTGCTGACTGTGATATGAACCACTCCCTTATGGCCAGCAAGATGTGGCTAACACCAAAGAAGCTGCACCACTTCAAGAGAAAGGGCCGCCCATGCATTAACACCTGCTGTGTATGTGACTCAAAAAAGATGCAGCATTACATCTGCAAACTGGATGATGCTCTTGCCATGAAGACACCGGATGATACCATTGACTCCAAGTGGTCCCGCCTCTGTGATGCTGTGTACAACTCAGCCATGGCTGCCTATGGGAAAAAAGAGCGGAAAAATGTTGACTGGTATGAAGCCCATTGGCAAGAAATGAAGCCTGTGATCGAGGCTAAGAGGAAAGCCCTCCCGGCCTACAAAGGTGCACCTAGACCCAGCACACTAGAAGCCCTCAGGACTGCCAGGAGAATCACCCAGCAGACTGCCCGTCACTGTGCCAACACCTACTGGCTGAACCTCTGCAGTAGTATACAGACAGCTGCCACTACTGGGGACGCAAGGAAGATGTACGAGGGTATAAAGAAGTCGACAGGTCCCTCTACCACCAAGACCGACTTGGACTTCAGGGGTGTTCCTGAAGTCCAAGTCAGGTGAAATTATCACAGATCAGGAGAAGCAACTGCAGCATCGGGTTGAGCATTACCTTGTGCTGTATACAACCCATAATGTCATTATGGACATCACCCTGGATGCAACCCCAGACCTACCTGTCATGGAGGACCTGGATACCCCACCAACCATGGATGAACTTAGAAAAGCAATTGACTGTCTTACTTGTGGAAAGGCCCCTGGGGGCGACAGCATCCCACCAGAAATCCTGAAGAGTGGAAAACCTGCACTACTCCAGCCCTTGCTCAAACTCCTCTGCCTCTGCTGGGAACAGGGATATATCCCTCAGGACATGTGGGATGCTATCATCATCACTTTGTATAAGAACAAAGGAAACCACAACAACTGCAACAATTACTTGGGCATCTCCCTCCTGAATATCATTGGGAAGGTTTTTGCCCATGTCGCCCTGGCTCACCTGCAGACTCTCACCTCTCATGTCTATCCAGAATCTCAGTGTGGCTTTTGAGCCAGCCACTCAACAGTAGACATGATTTTCTCATTATGTCAGTTGCAGGAGAAGTGTCATGAACATCAGAAGCCCCTCTACATAGCCTTCATAGATCTGACAAAAGCGTTCAACCTGGTCAATCAGAGCAGACTCTTCAGGCTACTGCAGAAGATCAGCTGTCCCCCTCGACTGTTAGCAGTGGTCACTTTGTTTCATGAGAACATGCACAGCACAATCTGCTACAATGGTGCAATATCTGAGGCCTTCCCAGTCAGCAGTGGAGTGAAGCAAGGCTGCATCCTTGCGCCAACACTCTTCAGCATCTTCTTTTCCATGCTCCTCCAGTATGCCTTCAAGGACTGCAGTGAAGGAGTCTACATTCACATCAGGGCTGATGGCAAGCTGTTCAATATCACCCGTCTTCACATCAAGACCAAATTCATTGTGGTATGCATCCACGAGTTACTCTTTGCTGATGATGCAGCCTTGACATCACACTCTAAAGACAGATTGCAGCAGCTTGTCAGTCATCTCTCCCATGCTTGCAAAGAGTTTGGGCTGTCCATCAGTGTCCATCAGCTATGAAGAAGACTAACATCATGGCACAGGGCACAGACCACCCTGCAAACATTGCCATAAATGAGTGCAACCTGGAGGTTGTGGAGAGTTTCACCTACCTTGGGTCCACCATCTTCAGCTCACTCTCCATTGTAAGTAGTAGTAGTAGGCCACCACTGGTCGTAGTTGACCATGGGGTACACTCATCAGAGGGCTTTAGACTTTTTTTTTTAAAACAGCGTCTGCTGTGGCTGATGAGTCCGATGTTTGAGAGACAAACTCTGCCACAGGTTTTGCAACCGTAGGTTGGTCCTTGATGAGATGCTGGGTGGTGCTCTTTTTGTCTTCACCTTTTCTTGGCTGTATCAAGTTGGATTGCCTCTTCACCTTCACCTTTCTTGAGCTGATGGTGTAAGATACTTTTCCATCTGGTGTGATTGCTTACAGCATTTTCTTAATTCTCTGTGTCAATGTTCAGGGCTTTCATATCATGTTTACATGCATCTATGAAATGCAGCTGGGGCAGCCAACAGTCCTCTTACCAGAGGACAGTTCTCCATATAGGATGTCCTGAGGAATATGTCCATCTTGCATACGGTAGTCATGGTCCAACCAGCGCAGTCTGCATTGTCTCAGCAGTATATAGATGGAGAGTAGACCAGTATGAGAGAGGACCTCGGTGTTTGTGACTTTATCACTCCAAGTGATGCAAAGGATGCGATGTATGCAGTGTAGGTGGAAGGTATTCAGCTTACGCTCCTGCTTGGAGTATGTAGTCCAAGACTCACTGCCATACAAAAGCATGTTAATAACACATGCGCTAAATACAGCTGCTTTAGTTTTGATAGTAAGCTTGGGGTTTTCCCAGACACAAGTTGAGAGTCTAGAAAGGGAAGTTGCTGCCTTCCCAATGCACTTATTAAGCTCTATATTGAGGGAAAGATTATCACAGATGATAGAACCCAAGTATATGGATTGATGAACAACATCAAGCTGGTAGTTGTCGATAGTAATTACTGGTGGTGAAGCCGTGCCCTGGCTTAGGATGTTTATCTTTTTGAAACTGATAGTAAGGCCAAACTCTTTACAGGCCTCTGAGAAGTGATCTATAAGTGTTTGGAGATCTTCCTCACTGTGGATAGTGACTGCGGCATTGTCTATAAACAGCAGTTCCCTTATCAGCACTCTGCGCACTTTGGTTTTAACCTTAAGCCTAGCAATGTTGAAAAGGCGACTGTCAGATCTGGTGTGAAGGTAAATGCCTTTGGTAGAGGTGCCAAAGGCGTGTTTCAGGAGCATGGAAAAGAAAACACCAAAGAGGGTTGGGGCAAGGACACATCTTTGTTTGACACCACTATGAATTTCAAAGGGTTCTGATGAACAGCTGTTGTAATGGACTGTTGCTTTCATGTCATTGTGAAATGATCTAATGATGCTGTGCAGCTTTGGTGGGCATCCAATTGATGGGAGAAAGAGGCCATCCCTGCTTACCAGGTGGAAAACTTTGGTAAGGTCAGTGAAGGCGACATACAAAGGTTGGTGTTGTTCCCTACACTTCTCTTGGAGTTGACGAAGTGAGAAGATCATGTCTACAGTAGATCGGTCTGCTCTAAACCCACATTGGGATTCAGGGTAGATTTGTTCAGCCAACTTTTGGAGGTGCACTAGCACCACGCATGCAAAAAGTTTCCCGGTGACACTCAGAAGGGAGATGCCCCTATAGTTGTTGCAGTCATGTTTGTCTCCTTTATTTTTGTACAGTGTAACAATCTTGGCATCTCTCATATCTTGTGGTATGGCTCCATCTTTCCAGCATTGACAAAGCAGTTTGAATAGGAGCTGCAGCAGTGTGGTCTTACAGCACTTAATCAGGTCTGGTGGAATTCCGTCATTTCTGAGGGCTTTGCCTATAGGTAGACTATCAATGGCTTGGCTGAGTTCAGCCAATGTAGGCTCTACATCAAGCTCAACCATAGTAGGTAGACACTCGATGGTATTTAGTGCTGGGTTAGTGACCTTGTTCTCTCTGGAGTACAGTTCAGAGTAATGCTCTACCCATCTCTCCATCTGCTTGCCTCTGTCTGCAATGACTTCTCCGCTGGAAGACTTAAGTGGTGCTGTTTTAATCTGCGTGGGTCCAAGGGCCTTCTTGATCCCGTCATACATCCCTCTAATGTTTCCTGTTGCAACTGCTGTTTCAACGTCTACACGGAGCTGTTGCCAGTACTCATTAGCACAGTACCTGGCATCCTGTTGAACTTTACTTCTGGCAGTTCTGAGGGCCTGGAGAGTTATCTCACAGTGAGTGCTTGTGCTCTGTGATGGCAAAGCACTTAGCTTCAATGACTGGAGACATCTCTTTTGATTTGGCTTCAAACCAATCTTTGCCTTGAGTGGTCTTCCTCCCAAAGGTGGCAACGGCACAACTATGCATAGTCTCGCAAAGATGTTTCCAACTCTCTGTTGGTGAAGAGATCCCTGTTGCAACAAATGACTTGGCATCTGCAAAGGACTTGGCAAACTGACTGACTTTCTCTGGTTCTTGCATCATGGTGGTATTGCTGCATGGTTTACCCTCTTGTTTAGTGTAGTAGATCTTTTTGGGCTGCAGTCTGATCTTGCAACAGACAAGTGCGTGGTCAGTGTCACAATCAGCACTGTGGTATGAGCAGTATGGTATGAAGATGAATGCACCTTACGATAATCAAGTCAGGTTGGTGCCAATGCTTAGAGCAAGGATAGTGCCAAGAGACTTTATGTTGGGGCTTTGTCTGGGAATATGAGTTGGTTACACAAAGGCCATGCTAGGAGCAAAACTCCAACAGACGCTGTCCATTCTCGTTGATCTTACCAATACCGAACCAACCTAAGCATGAGGGCCATGAATCGTGGTCCATTCCTACTCTAGCATTGAAGTCGCTCAAGAGGAAGAGCTGATTTCCATTCAGGATATTACTGATCACAGTTTCAAGCTGTTTGTAGAACAAATCCTTGATCGCCATAGATGAGGATAGTGTAGGGGCATATACGCTAACGAGAGTAACTGGGACAGTGGTAGTGTGGAGGTGGAGAAGTCAGTCTAATCCATTGCCACCTGGTTCAACCATTTTTAATAAATAATGCCAAACCACAAATCCAACTCCACATACACGAAGCTCCTCAGAACTCTGTCCTTGCCAGAAGGAAGGTATAATCCTTTTCTTTCACCAAACCAGTGCCAGCCAGCTGTGTTTCCCGCAAAGCAGCGTGTGTCACTGAAGTCTTCTCAGTTCATCGATGATGGCTGTTTTGCATACATAATTTGTGTCCTGTAGGTTTTCATTGAGTCTGGTCATCATGGTGCATACATTCCAGCAACCTAGCTTGAGAGCTGTTTTTTTAGTAGTAAGTTGTTTCATCTTCTTAATGCCTGGTGCGATAATGGCTGTCAGCATATTTCCCCATGCACCCAATTGGGGGGGGGGGGCTGAACTGTGGTGGGACAGTACCTTATTGACTGGGGGATGCCCAGCTTTATGGCACGTGGTAGATGTGCAATGAGACCCTAGAGCATCTCCCACCGTCGGAAGCAACCCCTGGTGCCTTACTGTATGCCAATCAAGTAATATAACTTATAACCGGTAAACTACTGCTTCTGGTGTTGTGTCAATGCTGATGTGAAGCTGGAGTGCCTCTCCAGAGTGTAACCCTGGTCAGAAGAGAAAAATGTGGAGGACAAGATGTTGCCCATGCAGCAGGTCCCCCCTCTCCACATTACTGATGGATCCAAAGGAATGACAAAGTCAGTACAGTTTGGCACCAGTTGCTAAGTATAGCAGCAGACTGTCTTAGAGACTCTGACTCCAGATTATTTCTTCAGGGTTTACTCCTGAAGCCTTTCCCATGAGAGGGTGTAGCTGTAAGGCAGAGGAGATTTGAGATCAGAGTTTTCCTTCTCTTTGATGGGTTACCAACCAAGGTTATCAGCCCCATCTGCCCAAGAGCAACTGATTTTAAGGTGCCAGAGACCTGCCTTTGCCCCTTCTCCTGTCAGTAGAAACAGCTCTGTCGGACTTGGAGACTAAGCCACACGAAAAGGCCAGGACTCTCCACTGATGCAGAAATAAATAGTAGGATTAATAGTAGGATTGCCAAGGCTGCCGCAGTTGTGGCCAGACTGAACAAGAGGGTCTAGAACAACCTCAGCCTCACCGAAAAAACCAAACTGTGTGTCCATCAGGCCTGCATGCTCAGCACACTACTATACAGCAGTGAGGCATGGACCATCTATGCAAGCCACGAGAAAAAACTCAACAGCTTCCACCTGAGGTATCTGTGGAGCATTCTGCACATCCAGTGGCAGGATAAAATATCAAACACAGAAGTTCTGGAATGCATCAACTTGGCAAGCATGTTTGCCCTTCTCAGTGAGAGGCACCTTCGCTAGCTTGGCCACTTCAAGAGAATGGATCCGGGCTGAATTCCCAAGGACCTTCTTTACGGTGAGTCAGCAGAGGGCTCATGACCAATTGGATGCCCATGGCTATGCTACAAAGATGTCTGCAAGAAGGACATGAACCTATGCAGTATCAACATCAACACATGAGAAAGCTGTGCAGAAGACCGCTCTGTCTGGAGCCTTGCTTTCAGGCAGGGTGTGTAGCAAGCAGAGAAGGCAAGGTTTAAAGACATTGCTGAAAAGAGGGCCAGGAGAAAGAGGAAACAGGTGCCACAACAGGTGTCTTTGTTCATATGCAGTAATTGCAACAGAGACTGTCACTCACGAGTTGGTCTATACAGCCACTCATGCAGGTGCAGATAAGTTTTGCCAAGTGAAAATGAGGATGCCACATCATTGTCTTTAGAAGACAGAAGGATGCCGACAAGAATACACTACAAAGCTAATGTACACTTTATGGACAAAAGTATGTGGATACCTCTCCATCATACCTATAATGTGAGTCTTCCCCCAACTGTTGTCTCAAAGTTGAAAGCACACAATTGTATGGAATGTCTGTGTATGTTGTAACATTAAGATTTCCCTTCACTTGAACTAAGAGGCCCAAACCTGTTATAGCATAATAATACCCCTGTGCACAAAGTAAGGTTCATGAAGACATGATTTGATTAGATTAGATTAGATTTGATTAGATTAGATTAGATTAGATTAGATTAGATTAGATTAGATTAGATTTTTATTGATCCCTTTGGGTGGGTTCCCTCAGGGAAATTAAAATTCCAGTAGCATCATTACAGAATAAACAGAGAATAGAAATAGAGAAAAACTTCTAGATAAATTAAATTAGGTATTTGCATATACAAATATAAAAAAGAATAAGATATGGGGAAGAGGGGAAGAAAAAAAAGGGCCAACGGAAGAGGTATTGGACATTATATTGCACATTGTCCAGTATTGTTTATTGTCAGGCTACTGCTCCTTCCCATCCTCTGTCCTCCTGTTACCCCTCCTCTACTTTTTGTCAAAGTTGGAAGAACTTTAGTGACACAGCCGTGACCTCAACACCACTGAGTACCTTTAGGATGAACTGGAACACAGACTGCACACCAGGCCTTCTTGCCCAATGTCAGTGCCCAACCTCAATGCTTCTATGGTTGAATGAGAAAATCCTCACAGCCATGTTTGAAAATCTAGTGAAAAGTCTTCCCAGAAGGGTGGAGGCTATTATAACAGCAAAGGGGGAATAACTCCATATAAATGGCTATGGTTTTAGAATGGGATGCTCAACATAGAAGTGTGATGCTCAGGTGTCGATATACTTTTGACCATATATAGTGTATGCTACATTTAGAGAAAGCACAAAGCATAAAGACTCCTTTACATAAAGTCAGGAGTCTACAAAAATATGAGAACTACATTAACTTCTCAGTAATAATTGTGCCTTATTAAGATGTATGTCTCTTCTAGTCTGTCCTGGAGGCTTGGAGGCACCGTGTGGAGGTCATGGTGATTGTGATGATGGGCGATATGGAACGGGGACTTGTAGATGTCACACTGGTTTTAATGGGACAGCATGCGAGTTGTGTAAAAAGAATCATTATGGCTCTAATTGTACGGGTAAGTTCACTTTTAAACCGTAACTAAGACTCTGAGTTATTTGATGCAAGTTAGATATATAGTAACTAATTGGATGGATCCTGTATGTATCACACTCCTGAGGAGGCATATGCTATTTTAAATCATCTGTCACATTTTATTACAGTTTACTGTATCTTGTAATTCATAACATAAAATATATCAATATCACAATAGACAAGATTTGTAAATTTTCATGAGTTCCTCAAGTCGAATCATTTCAGTTGGTTAGTAAATGGGAAACCACAAATTAACATTATAGTAAACAGCAACAGACAGTACATCTTTCTGGACATTAACTAGGACATGAGTTACAATCTCAGAACGCCAGAGAGCCACTGCTCACCTCAATGCTTGAAAATTCTACCATATTTCTAAGCTGCACTGTATAAAAGCAGCTGACAAAAAGTAAATGAAAATAGATGACAGGCAAGTGATTTTGGGAATACTTTATTTGAAGGGTACTTACACTGGGCCTTCATGTTACATCCATAAGCAAAGTATATTTTATGATGGTAGGGTTTTAAAACGATAAAGGTTTAATATATTATAAAATTGTATGAATTCAACAGTCTTTAACATATACAACAACAACAACAACAACAAATAATAATAATAATAATAATAATAATAATAATAATAATAATAATAATAATAATAATAATAATAAAGGCCTATTCTCTCTTTTGTTCATGCACAACATGCATAAAACCTTTAATGTCACCTCCCAAATCTTGACATAGGTTGTTGTGCTTGTTTAGTGTTCGGTGATGTCTGTATCTTTTCCTGGAAGTAGCTCAGCTTCTTGTACCCTTGAGTTTGCCTAATCAGTTTAATTCTCAGACAGTGGATTTGTTCTCTCTTCTCTTTCATTTTTTTTTTTTGTTTGTTTGTTTGTTTTAAATTGGACCATGTAAAAGATGTTTAAATTTCACCTTCAACTTAACTGTTAATCCTTAAATTTTCATATGCACCTCTTCATTTTTCATTGAGTAATGGGACTTGCATTCCTGTACTGTGACTAAATTTTAAACATCAGAACATACATTCATGTAATCACATGGCCAGCTATTATCTATAGCTGTTTTTTCTATCACCTTTTTCATTATCTTGCTCAAAAGACAAAATACCCCTCAAACTTGATGGAATGAAATGCAGTCCATTCTGCTAGTCAGCAGAAATAGCAATTGTTCCTGTGTAGAACATAGATGTAATCTTTCCAGACTTTATGTAATCATCAAAAAACAAACAAAAACATATTTTTCATAGTTTCATATACATGCAGTCTAATAATCCAACTGATAATTAAAACTAACTAAATAACTAAATAAATAAATAAGCAAGCAGTACAAACTTTATACTGAATATTTGGTGGGATGTACCTTTGCTTAAAAATATTTCTGTTGACTGCTCTTTATAGTATTTTTTTAATGTAAAAACATGTAATTAAAACAATACTAGCCTCATGTGCAATTTGTTTAGTTTTATAAAGGAATTAATTTTACTGAGCATCTTGCAGAACCAGCCATGGTTCTTCTGGAGACTTTGACTGTCACATTTGCTTCTTATTTTTGTAGCAAAAACCAGCAGCTTTCATTGTTTTTTTTTCCCCTTCTGAAAATGGTCTCTTATGTAATATGCTGCTTTCTTTACTGACAAACAAATGTTTTACTGTAACAGTACAAAAGCAGTACAACAATCAAAAGTTTGGACACACCTAATTCAGTGTTTTTCCTTTATTTTTATTAATTAAAAAACACTTCATGTCTCAAAAGTAATGATGGCCAGTCGTTTCTCTTTACTTAGTTGAGCGGTTCTTCACATAATATGGATTACTACAGTTGTGGAATAGGGCTACTTATTGTATTTTTATTATTCACTGTTTGATCTCAAATACATTAAGAAGCAAGAAATTGCCCTGAGTAACTTTTGATGAGGCACACCTGTTAATTGAAAAGCATTCCAGGTGACTACCTCATGAAGCTGGGTTAAGATAATGCCAATAGTGTGCAAAGTGTTATCAAGGTAAACGCTGGCTAACTTGAATAATCTAAACTATGAATTTAACACTTTTTGTTTACCACATAATTCCATACATGTTCCATATGTTGTTTGGATGTCTTCAGTATTGTTCTACAATGTAGGAAATAGTCAAAATACAGAAAAAAAACTATGAATGAATAAGGGTATCTATCTATCTATCTATCTATCTAGGTACAGTGCCTTGCAAAAGTATTAATCCCCATTAGCGTTTGCCTTGTTTTGTCGCATTACAAGCTGGAATTAAAATGGATTTTTGGAGGGTTAGTACCA
>JAODVO010000019.1:19634311-19646089 GCA_025400055.1 Notarius lentiginosus
GGGTGTACCCCGCCTTTCACCCGTAGTCAGCTGGGATAGGATCCAGCTCGCCTGCGACCCTGTAGAACAGGATAAAGTGGCTAGAGATAATGGACGGATGGATGTTCACTACTTTTTGAGTTATGTTGGAAACAAATAAACAAACAAATGGAGGAGAAAACATAATCTCTTCCAAGAAAGTAGTGGAGATAATTAAATCCCCCATGGATAAGTATAATTTCAATATTGAACAGAAAATTATCTCAAAATTAAATCCACAACATAGAGGCCAGCCAATCTGACTTAAACGTCGTTCAACGATTTTTAGAACGTTGTCATAAAAGACGATATATATCGAACTAGTTAGATATTTTAGCTCTATTCGAAAAATTTGGCAGGCGGTTATTTGAGGAAATATGCAATTGTAATCATCCGCTCTATAAATGATTACCAAGATATAAAAAGACCGCAGTAAATCTTAGAAATAAATCCTGCTATAAAAAGAAAATAAATACGGAGCATTTTAAGAATAGTTTTTTCAATAGAGTTAATTATCGATATAACTTGGCTGTATAAATTAATATAATCTTTGAGTGTCATCCATGATTGCATGGTTTTCCATTGTTCCTGATGTACAGTAAATTTGCACTTTTTAATATATATTTGTATATTTTTGTATGTTTTTAAACCTTGTAACGCAGATATGTATTTTATCTTGTGAATAAAGACATTAAAAAAATAAAAATAGTATTCAGTATATGCCTACTTCTTCGACGAAAAAACGGTCTGCTCTGATTTGGAATTCCGTCTTCATTTTTTTGATATCCTGTGGCGGGGACGACCATCTGCAGTGTGTCGTTTGAGTCGGCCCAGGAGTTGCCCTTCATTATAACAACAGCAGCTCATGTAGTCTCATTCTCAGTTGTAATAGAGTTTTTTGTAAGGTCCCTGTAAAATATGACAATATGCTGCTCTGAACCCTTTTCATTTGGCTAACTGGCTGTAGTTTTTTGTGCTGAAATAGATGATTTGTGCTTGATGACATTTGGAAAAGCTGTGCATGGATCAAGGGCAGTGGAACCAGGATCATCACGTAGCCGCAGCATCGTGTCATGTATTGTTTGCACGATAGAATGTCATGTTGCAGTACTTTACTTAGAGATGGTCAGAGAAGCAGTTTTGGAACCAAAAAGTCACTGATTTGATTCCCTGGACCTGCAGGAATGGAGGAAGTGCCCTTGAGCACGGCACCTAATCCCCAACTGCTCCCCAGATCTGGATAAGAGTGTCTGCTAAATGTCTGTAATGTAAGGTAAAACTATTAGAGTTGAACATTACATTATATCCTCAGATAATAAAAAGCTAAATCATAATAATAATAATAATAATGATGATTGTTCATCTGTCCATCACTCTGGATGAGGACATTTGTAAACTCGTGTATATAGGGGGTGTTTCACATTGTGTAATCACCTAGCACAACGGTCACTGATTTGGCTGTGTGACTCGACAGTGCTGGGCTTGTTCGATTTAGTCCTTCATACTATTGTGTGTTTTTCTTATGACCACTGGTGGCGCTGTTGCACTGAGTTTAAAAACAGAAATCCAAACTAATTCTCTTTAAAGCATCTTTTAACTGGAAATAAGATGTGGATGGCAAAAGTGAAAACTTTTTATCTAGAAGTTTTGTTGGTTTTTTTTAAACCAAATGATACGAGCCACGCTTTTATACACACACATACACCGTCCCCTTTAATGGGAACACCTATACACCTGCTCATTTCCGCAGTTATCCAATCATTCAGTCTGACAGCAGCACAGTGTATAAAATCATGCAGATAAATGTCAAGAGCTTCAGTTAATGTTCACTTCAAACATCAGAATGGGGAAAAAAAGTGTTATATCTGTGAGTTTAACCGTGACACCAGAAAGGCTGGTTTGAGTATTTCAGAAACTGCTGATCTCCTCCTGGGGTTTTCGCACACAACAGTCTCCAGAGTTTACACAGAATGGTGCGGAAAACAAAAAACATCGAGTGAGTGACAGTTCTGTGGGTGGAAACAAATGCCTTGTTGATAAAAGAGGGCAGAGGAAAATGGACAGATTGAGTAGTTTGAGCTGCCAGGAAGGATATAGTAACTCAGATAATCACTCTTTACAACCGTGGTGAGCAGAAAAGCATCTCAGCATGCACAAAACCTCAAACTGTGAGCTGGCTGGCCAACAAGAGCAGAACATACTGTATCAGGTTCCACTTCTGTCAACCAAGAACAGGAATGTGAGGTTATCGTGGGTGTAACTCACCCAAACCAGATAGCTGAAAACTGGAAGAGAACCAGGCGATTTTGTTTGTTTATTTTTTTTTTTCTAATCTTCTGTGGCGATCTCAGTCCACTTCCAAATGATCTCGAGCAAGAAATGATTTGACTCTGGTCCACTTTCTGCAGAACCAAACATGCCATGTGTTATCTTTGATTTGATAAACTGAGCCAAAGGATGGAGATGTAGTGCTGCAGAAATGCTGTGTGTTCTGGAAATGTGGATCTTGGATCAACCATCAAATAGCAAATAAACACCGAATGTGATGCACAAAAGCTTTTAAACATTTCTATAATTATCTAATCCATTTATTACCTCACCCGCAACAAAGTGGAGCGAGGTATTGTAATTAGTGCTTTTATTTATTTTATTTATTTTTTTTTTTGGTGTGTCTGTCTGTTAACAATCTAGTGTCTAGACAGTTGCACCACTTGACTTCAAATAGTCAGGGTAGGTGGGCAATGGCCCGGAGATTAGCTGATTAAATTCAGAGGGTAATCAGGTCAAGGTGAAGGTCAAGGTCACCGGAAAAGTCAACCTTTCGGTCAAAATAACATTTTCCACTATAACTCAAAAAGGGTTGCTGATAGACAGATGTTTACTATTATGAGCGTATAGGAACTCCCATACGGCCTTTCATTTGGCACCATGATCTTTGACCATGAGTGACCTTGAAAGATCAAACTCAAGGTCACAGATTTTCAGAGGGCTGTAACTTGAAAACAGTTGATAGTAGACAGATATTTACCGTTATCAACTGATAGGAAGTGCCATATGGGATTTCATTTGGCACCATGATCTTTGACCTTGAAAGGTCAAACTCAAGGTTTTAAAATGGTTCATGATAGCCAGATGTTTACCATTGTCAACATATAAGAAGTCCAATATGGGCTTTCAAGATTCCTTTATTGTCACTGCACCGTACAGTACAATGAAATTGAATCAAGCAATCCAGTCGGTGTATTCATACAAACACTTAGTATTAAGGAGGAAAAAAAAAGTCAGATCTGTATAAGATAAACATTCAAGCAAAAAAGAGATAGATAAGCCAATAAAAAAGATAAACATATCTATACAAGAACCACTTAAAAAAAAAAGTAATTCTATGTATCTAGGTTGTGACCCATGATACAGCAGGGTGATCAGTCAGTGGGTTATTGCACAGTGATAAGTGAATGTATTGCACAATTAGGCGTGATAATTGCACATTTGCCCATGTTGACAGAGTGCAGTTGAGCAGGAGCAATATAAATAAATAAATATAGGTGATCGAGAGAATAAGGTGCATGTGGTTGTAAAAACATATACTATTTAGGTCATGTCGAGGTGTACACAGTTTTTGTTACTGTTCAGTCCTGTTTCTGTCTGTACTGCTGGCATTTGTGTAGGTGACTGGCTTTGTTCAGTTTACGTATGACACTTGGGTAAAAGCTGTTCTTTAGTCTGTTAGGTTGACATGGGGCGGCCTTAGGCTGAGGTGTCCTTGAGAGAGGCAACTAACCCTCAACTGCTCCCTGGGTGCTGTTAGCATGGCTGCCCACTGCTCTGGGTATGTGTGTGTGTGCTCATCACTCACATGTGTGTGTTCACTGCTTCAGATGGTTTAAATGCAGAGAGGAATTTCACAAGTGTATGTGTGATGAATAAAATTGTCGTTGTTCTTCTGTGTCAAAAAACAAAATGGTGGATGGAAACAGAACAATGAAGCAAGGAAGTGGTCCAAGTAAACAATGTCTTGCTAGTTAGCCTGATATCTTTAGTTTCACAGAAATAAAAAGGCTTCTCATGCAAAGAATTGAAACCCAGTGATGCTCTACAGTGTGATGTGCAAAAGTGCAGAGATTCAGTAAAGTTAACAGCTTGTGCAGTTATTAAAGTGAAAAATGAAAAATGGGATCAGTGAACCTTAAATTCTTTGCTCCGAGTTATGGAGTTATTGTGGCTCTTAGCTCTGTACTTGATTTATCCTTTGGTCAATCAAGCTTTAGTAAATGTCATATGGTGCAATACATTTCCCAACCTTTATTTAATCATTAATGTGTATTATTAATGTGTATACGGTCACTCTAGTGATTAAAAATAGTGCTTTCTTTCTTTAATACTAACTTTACAGGATGTGGAAGATTAATCTGTTGCAGAGTCGCATGCTTGGAGCTTTAAAAAATATTGTGAACACCAGTTCTATAGTCTGAGCTTTCAGAGTAATTGCATTTGCTGTAATTTATTTGACAGGAAAGTTTCATGGTCTGACTCATGGTAAATGTGTTGTTTTGTATCTGCACTATTGTAAGGACCAAATGGTGTTGGTGTTTGTAGTTCACTGATGTTTCATTAACAAAATTAGAATAATGTAGTTTTTAGTATAGGACCAATATAATATTTGGAAATGCTTTCATGCATTATATCTATAATTTTATTATTTATCAGTTTGATTCCTCTGCTTTTGGTGGCTGTTATGTTGACAATAACTGTTTTTATAGCATCGAGGGATAGGTTGAGCAACAGTTTTTTTAACCATAGTGCTCAGTTCTTAAATAATTTTTGTAGATCAGTAGTCATAGCTTTAACAATTTTGCATGAGTAAGTCTCACCATCTGGTTGTTCAGTGAAACACAAATTAAAAACTTTATATATACAAAGGACACATACATTATAAGAAGAAGAACAACAACTTCAAACTCCTCCTCTGCATTTAACCCATCTGAAGCAGCGAACACACATGCGCACACACACTTGAGCAATGAGCACACACACATACCCAGAGCAGTGGACAGCCATGCTAACAGCACCCAGGGAGCAGTTGGGGGTTAGGTGCCTTGCTCAAGGGCACTTCAGCCCAAGGCTGTCCCATGTTAACCTCACTGCATATCTTTGAACTGTGGGGGAAACCACAACACCCGGAGGAAACTCACGCAGACATGGGGAGAACATGCAAACTCCATACAGAAAGGCCCCCATCGGCTGCTGGGCTCAAACCCAGAACCTTCTTGCTGTGAGGCAACCATGCTAACCACTGTGTTGGGTTCACGACCACCTTAGCCAAGACTGAGTCAAAAATAAGACTATAGACAAAGTAGTCCAAGTCAAGACTGATTATAAGAGGGGAATAAGGCCTGATTATAAGAGGGGGATGAGACCAACACCACACATGGCCAAGTCCATGTTAAGATCTTGATACTTGGATGTGTTAATTTGCTGGTTGTAATATCTTTCAAACCTGAGATGAAATTTCTCTAGAATGAACGAAACCTTAACCCATCTATTTTGGTGTGATAATTTATTTACAAATAAGTACACAGGACATACAGTAGACATGTTAAGCATAAAGCATTATTCTACACAGTGTAATCCTGTTTATATCATTGCATTGGGGGTTTGGGAGCATAAATGAAATGACACAGAGTTTGCTAATTAAACAAAAGATCTGGTTATTTTTAAAGAAATGCAGCAGCACATGTAAAAATTTCCAAATGAAAACATTTCCTTTGCTTTAAGCACACAACAGGTAAATAAAATGCATTCACTGTCAAACTTTTCAAATTGGTTTAACTTGGAAATGCAAGTTCACCTGCTGCCTTGAAAATGCAAGTTAACTCAATTTGACGATTATCTTTATTTCAACTCAGAAAAAGTCTCAAATAGTCAAGACAACTAAGTAACTCAAGTCTAACCTTTGAAAACTTGCACAGATTAGCTCAAATTAAAACTCTTTTCAGAGCTCATTGAGTTAAAGAAAAGAAGTAAGTGGACATAACTAAACAAGTCTGAAATGTTTTACAATGTTAAGAAAAATGAGATTTTTTTTCAACGTTTGTCTCATACAGCTTTCTGAGACCTTTCTGAGGTACTTGTACTATAATATTTTGAACATAAGAAGATGAAGTATTTTGAAACACTTGAAATCTATAGGTGCTATATAACTCCACATGCAGATGTAGAGATACACATTTACATTCTGTATTGTAATGATAACATTACAAAGTACTTTCTCATGAAAACTAATGTCATGGTCTTGGGTGGTTTTGTGAAAACATTTGAAGGCCAAAATTGAAATGAGACCGAGTAAAATTTCACCTTAGTATATGACAAGACCGAGACCACTAATTTGTGGTCTCAAGTACTGCAACACTACAATGTGTTTGAGAGGAAAGTTTCGTAGTTTAACATTTATACTTAGAACTCTGATGCCATCTGGTGGCTTGTGATGGCACAAACAGATGGAACTGTTTTCTCCTTAGAAGTAGCTTTGTGGTTTGGTACAAGTAAGACGAGGACATTATAAGTCCATCCTTTGTATTTGTAAAGGTTCTTTGAAAAAGCATCTTTTTTTTTTACAAAGGGTTGAATGAAGATGTTTGAATTGGCATTGAGTAACAAGTTGTATATCTTATAGACTGATGACAAAATGTACATGCTTTCTTGGAGCTTAAATGGAAATTTCACTTTATTTCATAGAAAGGAATCTGTAGCACATTCAACAGACATCATACATACAAAGCATGGCCTTTCCCTAGTGTTCTTCATCAAACACAAATGAAAAGCAAAAGTTTCATTTCAGGGGCATTCCATGGCCTTTTGGTTAGAGAAGCAGCTTTGGGACCTAAAAGGTTGCTGGTTCAATTTCCTGGACCAGTAGGAATGGCTGAAGTGACCTTGAGCAAGGCACCTAACCCCCAACTACTCCCCAGGCTGCTCTGGGTATGTTGTACATCACTCTGGATCAGAGTGTCTGCTAAATGCCAGTAATGTAATGTGATTTCAGTTTTCACATTGTTTAAAATGAAAGAAAAAAGACACTTGTACTGAAATACAATTTGATATTTACTTTTAAAGTCAATGAAATGTTTAAATTTGTGTCAGAATGGAATGCAGCCCACCTTGAAATCAAGAAAGTTAAGTATTGTCAGTTATATATTGTAGCCTTGAATGCATTCAAATAAATGTCAAGTATTTCACATTGTATTTCTCCAAGTATTATTATCATCTTATGATCACAATCCTCTGCTGATTTGGCAACACGATTTGAAGTTACATAGTTTCACAGAAGGATGGCTCAGTTCCGCAGAAACGATTTTTTTCATTATACAGCTTGTGCTTCATGACAGACTGGTTACCCAAATACGCTTCCCAGTTCCCTACACGACTATGATTTGAAAGTAATTTTATAACATTCTGGCACAAGTCCTGCAATGTTGATGGAAAAGCAGAAAAAATGCAAAGTAATGGACCATGCAGAGATGTTCAGTGAGCTATTTAACATTTAGTTCAATCACTGGTTTCACTGTATATCATAGTACTTACACATAGTTTATACCACAGCAGTGCTGAATTCCCATCATAACAATACTACTATGACTACTATTACTGATAATAATAATAATAATAATAATAATCTCATCATCCCAGCTGACTATGGGCGAAAGGCGGGGTACACCCTGGACAAGTTGCCAGGTCATCACAGGGCTCACATAGACAACCATTCACACTCACGCCTATGGTCAATTTAGAGTCACCAGTTAACCTAACCTGCATGTTTTTGGACTGTGGGGGAAACCGGAGCACCCGGAGGAAACCCACGCAGACACGGGGAGCACATGCAAACTCCGTACAAAAAGGCCCTCACCGGCCAGGGGGCTCAAATCTGGACCTTCTTGCTGTGAGGCGACAGCACTAACCACTACACCACCATGTTGCCCCTGCTGTTTCTCACCTGTTTTAATTAATTTTATTCACAATTATGCCTGTATGTTGTCTGTTTTCATTCATAAGTCCTGTTGATGAAACTGTGGAGGAAGGAAGATTGAGTTTTTTGCTCAGCTAGTGAATAGTGTCCTTCTTTTTGCAACCAGATGATGTAAGACCTTTTCTCAAAATGTACTTCCCACTTTTTAGACACTTTTGCCAATAGCTGGTCCTCGGGTTGCTTACAGTGGATGTCAGTTACTTTCAATTTCATTAAATGTTCCCCTTCGTAGAGTAACTGCATGGCATAATACATTAACTATGGATTAACTGTGACAACCAGAATAGGTTTGTGTTCAAATGCTGTTTTGTTTAATTTTAAACAGTATATTTACAGTCATGTGAAAAACTAAGGAGATCCCATGGAAATTGTAGACTTTTCTCAACATATTTAAACTGTCACGTCAGCACGCTTGGCGTGCCTCGAGCTGTTACTCTCGTCCATGCACATCTGTGTGCTGCACGTGCCACTAGGTCTCATTATTACATGCACCTGTCCATGATCAGAGTACAATCATGGCTTGCATATAAACGGACCCAGGAAACACAAAGACTTGATGAAGTATACACATTGTACCCTGTGTGTCATATTGCTTAGGCCTGTATCTCTGTGTTAACTCTGGCCCTTGACTTTGCTTTGTTTATTTGGACTCTGCCTTTAACCTTGACTTCAATGTTCTGTTTGCACCTCGTATGACCCATGCCTGTTTTAAGACTCTGTTTTTGCCTCATGTTTTTGGATTATATGCATGCCTGTAAACAAACACCTTCCTGTGATTACATCTGTCTGCAACCCCTTTACTGATAGAATTCTTTGGCCATACAATGGATGTACCGGGAAAGAGCAGGCACACTGCACAGTCCCGTGCTCATGTCATGGTGCTGAAGCTGGGCTCTATCTGGTTTCTCCAGTGGCTTGGGCTGGGCATACCAGCACCATACAATGGAGTGGAGTATCCACCCTACAGATTTCTTCTGCAGTGCAGCTTTTTCTATGAGGACGTTGTGGCGTCCAAACCTACTGAGAGCTTGTGGGTAGGCTGTATGATATATTGGCTCACTGGATCAGCATGCCAGTGGGCTGAGAGCCTACTCACAGTGGAACACCCAAGCCTCCAAAGTGCTAAGTAATTTGTGCTCAAGACCATGCTTCAGGGAAGGAGGACCCCCAAGAATTTTTTTTGGGGGGCTGATACCTGTGAAGCTGAAAGGGTGGCCTCTGCTCCCTAGCACACTCCAGAGGCCAGCAAGGACTGTCTCATCGCATTGGCCTACACCTCACCATGCACAGGACACTCAGGCATTAGTGGCACTTAACAGCTCCTTAGGGCTAAATACATATTCCATATGTGCATTGATGTACATAACCATCCCTGGTGAAAAATCTCACAGGATCTTTAAAGATCCATGAGGATTGTCAAGGGCCTGCCAAAGATCCTTAAAGAGAAGGATATTTATAGGATCTTAGAAAGATTTTCAAAGATCTTCATATGCAAAATAATGTGTAAAGATCCTCAAGGATATAACAAAGATCTTTTAAGGATCCTACAAAGATCCTCAAAATGATCCCTGCAAAGATCTTTGCAAGGATCCTTTTAGATGCTCAAGGATTCAACAAAGATCTTTCAAAGATATTACAAGGATCCTTCTAAGGATCCAGTTAAGATCTTTGCTAGGATCCTTGAGGATTTGATCAGGATCTTTTCAGGATCTTTGTCAAGATCCTGCAAGATCCTCAAGGATTCAACAAGGATCTTTCAAAGGCCTTAGAAGGATCTTTATAAGGATCTTGTTAAGATCTTTGCTAGGATCTTTGAGGATATGATCAGGATATTTTCAGGATCTTTGTCAAAATTTTTACAAGATCTTTGCAAAGTTCCTCCAAGATCCTCAATGATTCAACAAGGATCTTTCAAAGATCTTAGAAGGATACTTCTATGGATCTTGTTAAAATCTTTGCTAGGATCTTTGAGGATGTGATCAGGATATTTTCAGGATCTTTGTCAAAATCTTCACAAGATTTTTTTCAAAGTTCCTCCAAGATTATCAAATATTTAAAAAGGATCCTTCAAATATCTTAAAAGGATCCTTTTCAGGATCTTATAAAGATCTTAACTGGAATCCTCAAGGATTTAATCAGGATCTTGTAAGGATCCTTGTCAAGGTCTCTACAAGATCTTTGTTAGGATCCTTTACGATCCTTGAGGATCTAATGTGGCTCTTTCATTTTTTTAAATGATCCTAATTCAATGGAATTGACAAGGATGGAAATTGATTGAAAGTTACATAATTATGATTCATAAGATTTGGATAAGGATATACTATGGAATCCTGAATAGCCAAGACCTTAAAAGGATCTTGGAAAGAATCTTTCATGATTTTCAAGGTTTCAAAGATCTTGAAAGGATCTTAAGGATTTCATTAAGTTCTTTTTAGGATATTTTCAAGATCTTCACAAGACCTTTGCACACATCTCAACCCTGGTGAAAATCTTTCAAGGATCTTCAAAGATCCATAAAGTTATTTGAGGGTCTTTGAGGATCCTGTTTAGGATCTCACTAAAGATCCTCAAAAGATCTTCAAAGATCTTTAAAATTTTTGGCAAGATGTTTAAGGATCTACACAGTTCTTTTAACTTCTTGCCAAGATCTTCAAGGATCTTCAATTTTCTTGCCAAGATCTTCAAGGATCTACAAAGATCTTTTTAAGATCTTCAAGGATCTCCAATTATCTTCAAAGTTTTTTTTCAAGATCTTCAATGATCTTTAGAATTCTTGTCAAGATCTTTAAAGTTATTAACAAGATCTTCTTGGATCTTTGAAATTCTTACCAAGACCTTCAAGGATCTATAAATATCTTTTAATCTCTTGCCAATATCTTCAATTTTCTTGCCAAGATTGTCAAGGATCTACAAGAATCTTGAAAGTTCTTTTCAAGGTCTTCAGTGATCTTTAGAATTCTTGTCAAGATCCTCAAATTTCTTGCCAAGGTCTTCAAGGATCTTTAATATTCTTGACAAGATCTACAAGAACCATAAAAAACAAAAACCACATTCAATTCCAAACAAAACAGTACTTTATTGATGCTATCATAACATAACATTATGCACACAAAATTTTGTTGAACATTTAGGAAAAAGCAAACATCTTGATGAAGATACTGTTATGTATCTTATTAATATGTTTGCTTTTTCATCAAAAATTGGTTTGCTTTTTCCTGAATATTCAACATAACTTTGTGTTCTAACTGCCTGTGCAAGAGGTTCCACTGACAGTGCAAATAAGAGTGGAGAGAGAGGACAGCCTTGTCTCGTCCTTCTCTGTAAGGAGAAGGGTGAAGACTGGTGACTATTTGTTATTACAGAGGCTAGGGGGTTATTATAAAGGGTCCGAATCATAGAAATAAATTTGGGGCCAAATCCAAACTGCTTGAGAACTTCCCATAAGAATGGCCACTCTAGCCTGTCAAAGGCCTTCTCAGCGTCTAATGACAGACCGGCGCAATCAACTGGAAGAGTTTGTGCTATATCAACAATGTGAAAGAGCCTATGGATATTATCAGCAGCCAGCCTTCCTCTCATGAAGCCGGTTTGGTCAAAGTGAATTAATTTATCAATCACTGCATCTACCCGATTGGCTAGCACTTTGGCATACAATTTTAATCTCCACAAATCAATGAAATGGGATGATAACTTGAACAATCAAGTGGGTCTTTGCCACTTTTCAAGAGCAGGGTAAT
>JAODVO010000019.1:19698513-19709477 GCA_025400055.1 Notarius lentiginosus
GCTGGGATAGGCTCCAGCTTGCCTGCGACCCTGTAGAACAGGATAAAGCGGCTAGAGATAATGAGATGAGATGAATGAGATGTTCCTATAATTCACCATTGGAAATGTTCATTCAGCACTTGCTTTGTTAGATTCACCAACAAGGTTGGATTATTTTCAGTTTCATCCATCTGTGTTATATTGACGGACGGGGCACAAATTAACTGGTTATAGGAACAAATACAGAAATACATTTCACTTCATTATAGCAGGGCTCTACAGTGTGAGCGCTTTGCTTGAGGTTAGTCTTGGGAGCACCAGAGTCATGTAGAGAAAGTCATGTCAATGGTGGACCCAAATGCTTGATTATCTCATGATTCATGAAGACTTCAGATAGTTCCAGGGAGTTCTTGGCAGGCAGTTTGAATGCATAAATACAGAGAGGCAGAACTGTGATTTTTGGGAGTTAAGTCAATAATTACATTGATTTCCAATGTTTATGCAGAACTTTGTGGTAATACATGAATTACATTTTCAGACATCCCTATTATATCCAATTTTGCAGAAAATGTCAAGGCAGGAGAGGTCACTTATAAAATTGTACAATGAATACAGTTTTAGAAAGTAATGCGTGAAAACAAACGTGTTTTCTTATTAAATAAGCTCTTTACAGTACCAATCAAATTTGGACACATCTTTGTGTCCACATTCAATGTTTTTTCTTTATTTTTATTAATTGAAATTAATGATGGATGTCATTTTTCTTTATTCAGCTGAGCGGTTCTTGGCATAATTATGGATTACTACAGTTGTGGAATAAGGCTATTTACTGTATGTTTATTATTTACTATTGACTGTTTGATCTCAAACACATTAAGAAGCCAAGAAATTGCACTAATTACCTTTTGATGAGGCACACCTATTAATTGAAAAGCGTTCCAGGTGACTACCTCATGAAGCTGGTTAAGATAATGTCAATAGTGTGCAAAGCATCATCAAGGTAAACACTGGCTACTTTGAAGAATCGAAAATATGAAACATTTTGTTTCTATTTTTTAACAGTTTTTGTTTACCACATGTATGTTTCATATGTTATTTCATAGTTTTGATGTCTTCAGTATTGTTGTACAATGTAGAAAATAGTCCAAATACAGAAAAACCTCTGAATGAGCAGGTGTGTCCAAACTTTTGACTGGTACTGTATTTATGACTGCCTAATCTGCCATTGTCTCTGTTTTTTTTTTTTCTTTTCTTATATTTTATTGAGTTTTAGAGCAGAAAAAACACTGAACATACATGACAGCAATGGAAGGTATGAGCAAAATACATATACCATACAGAATGACATAACAGAAGAAAAAGAAAAAAACAGAGGTATTATATAGGACTTTACATGGACAATTCTTAGAATGTTCACAGTTTAGAGATTACACATGAATCAGGGAATATGCAGCTAAGGCAATGAGACAAAATCAGTACCCAGGAAACAGCATTAGGTAAACACCAATGTGCAAGAGGGACACCAGTCAACATTGCAGCACCCTCTGCGTACTAAGTCTACTGTAGAGCCCGGCAGGTGGTTCAGGAAAGGTGCTCACAACTTATCAAAATACCTTTCGTTCCCCTTTAAAACTGAAATCAGGCGCACCATTGGTAGCACTTTAAATATTTCTCCATCCCATTGGTTAACAGTTGGAGGTCTGGGCTTAATCCACTGAAAAAGTATGTATCTCCTAGCTAACAAAAGAAGCTTGTATTGGAGTTTTTGTTGGAGGCTTGACAGAGAAAGTCCCTCTCCTGAAAGATTTAACAGAAACAAACCAGGATGTATTTGTATGTTCTTACCAAAAATTAAGTTAATTTCCTGTGAGACTTTTTTCCCCCAAAACTTAAATATCAAAGGGCAGCTCCAGATGCAATGTATGTAAGACCTAACCTCCTGCTTGCACTTAACACAGAGGAGCGAGATCTCAGGATAGAAGGTATAGATTGGGGTGTATGCTGTAATCTATGAAGGATCCTGTACTAATTTTCTGTTAGCCTGTTGCACAAAGATTTTGCTTACTGATTCTACTGCATTGGCCCATGCTTCCTCTCCAACCTCAGTTGCCAAGTCCTTGTTCCATAAACCTTTAATTTTGTCAATGTTACATGAAATGAGGGCCTGTAGTTTTCCATAGAATTAGGAAATAATTTTCCTATTATGGCGACATTGTAATAATAATAATGAGTCGATAACTGAGGCTATTGGCTGGGCTTCAGGGAGATATTGACTACTAATAAAACGTCTGACCTGAAGCTAGCCATAGAAGTGTTGAGATGGTACACCATATTTGGCCCTAATTTGCTTCAAAGATAGAAACTTATTATTCTCAAAAAGATCACTGAAAATTCTAATATCGTGATCATACCAACACTGAAGTATGTTCATACCCAGACCTGGGGGAAAGGCCCTGTTCTGTATAATGTGTTGAAGGGCTGGAGTGGGACCCTTAATTTTGGTGGACTTCACAATCTTTTCTCATGTTCTGATTGTGTTCATCATAATTGGATTGTTCTTGACCTCGACTGGAAGCAAAGATGTCTCATTAGCAACAAGGCTGAGTGGAGACAGAGAGAGGCAGCGCCATGCATCAATCTGGGTTTACTATCCAGAATCTAGAAAATATCTAAACCACCCTAACACTATACACGTATGACATGCCCAATTATAAAGCATAAAGTCAGGCATTGAAAGACCACTTCTCTCCCTGGGCAGCTGCAGTATTTTAAGACTGAGACATGTCCCCCCCATGCCAGATGAATTTCAAAATAACTTTATCAATATCAGAAAATACAGACTTATTTATCCTCAAAGGAAGCATTTGCATTGGGTAGAGAATTCTCGGAAGGATATTAATTTTGACCAGACTTATTCTGCCCATCCAAGAGAGGGGGAGGTCAAACCACCTGAGCAGATCACTTTTAATCAAGAATAACATGGGGGGAAAAGTTAAGCTTATATAAGTTGGCAGAGACTTTAACACCTAAATATGTGAAGCCAGCATCGGACCATTTAAAGGGAAAGTTGGGCAAGGCACTTTTATCCCCAAAGTCACCCAGAGGCAGAGCTTCGGATTTGTCAAAATTAATTTTGTAACCTGAGAAGTTTCCAAATACCCCTATAATTGAGATAAGGGCAGGAATAGAATTTTCAGGTTGTTGAATCCTTCAATCTCGAAAGATCATGGTGATCTGCACCAGGGGTCATCCATCAGTTATCAAGTTGCAGCGCCTAGTATGACTGTATAGGCTGATGCGTGAGCCACACGGTCTGCTACAATTGCTGCAGGTGAAGTTGCTTGGTCGGGTGTCTGTTGGTGCCGACTGCAGTCTCCGCTGTCATCGAAGCCTCCTCTCCCCCCACCAGGTCTCAATTCTTTCCTGCTTCCCCAATGATGGCCTTGGTGGTGGACCGCCAACCGGCACGGTCTGAGGCTGCCGTCTCCAGGTCTGTGGGGTTGAAGCCGCCTGCCCTCAGGTCACACTTGCACACGTCCTTGTAGTGTGGGTCATCCTGTGGGTCTGGAGCCTGTGGCCAGCTCACCATACAGCATGTTTTTTGGGATGCGGCCATCATCCATGCGGCTGACGTGGCTTCACCAGTGCAGGCGTCTCTGGGTCAGCATGGCAAACATGCTGGGCATCCCTGCCTTGGCCAAGACATTGGTGTTGGTGACACGGTCCTGCCAGGTGATGCCCAGAAGTCTTCTGAGACAGCGCATGTGGAAGGCATTCAGTCTGCGTTCTTGTCGGGAGTAGAGGGTCCATGCTTCGCTTCCATAGAGGAGAGTGCTCAGCATGCAGGCCTGATACACTCATTTTGGTGTTGGTCGTGAGCATGGTGTTGTCCCAGACTCTCTTCGCAAGACGGGCCATTGCTGTTACTGCTTTGCCGATCCGTACGCTCAGCTCGATATTGAGAGAGAGGTTGCTGGAGATGGTGGAGCCCAGATAGGTGAACCTATCCACCACTTCGAGAGTGTGGTTGCCGATGGTGATGTGGGGGGCTCTGCTGATGTCCTGGCCCATGATGTTGGTCTTCTTCAGGCTTATAGTGAGCCTAAATTCGTTGCAGGCATCTGCAAAGCGGATGATGAGTCACTGTAGCGCTTCCTCAGTGTGGGCGGTGAGGGCAGCATCGTCTGCGAAGAGCATCTCTCTGATGAGGACCTTCCACACTGTGGCAGCGGGGGTGTGGTCAAGCATTGGTTTGTGACCCGGAGGGTGGAGTCAGGGAAGGTAAGTGGCAGAATCACTACATCTGATGTCTATTAACGTGTGTTTGTGTGTCTTCCCCAGTGGCTGCGCCCTAGATATAAGGAGAGAGGGAGTATAGGGGAGGGGCTCTCCCCAACCAGATGACTTGTATGTGTGTGTGCTTCATGGCTGGGAGAGTGATTGTCGCTGCAAAGTTGACAACAATAAAGTATTTTTGTGAACGCAGTTCTGGCCTGCCATCCCTCTGTGCTCCGCCCACCCATCCAAAGCACTACACACACCTTTGTCTTTGCTTGGAGGCGTGCCAGGTTGAAGAGGCCCCCGTCACTCCTGGTGTGGAGGAAGATGCCGTCTTCGGACTGTCAGAAGGTGTGGCACAACAGCAGGGAGAAGAACATGCCGAGGAGAGTCGGAGCGAGGACGCACCCCTGCTTGACACCGCTCTTGATTTGAAGATGATCTGTTGTACTGAACAGTGTCGCTCATGTTGTCATGGAAGGACATGATCATCCTCAGGAGCTTGAGGGTGAAGAGTCCTTCTCTGCTGACCAAGTCAAATGCCTTGGTCAGGTCGATGAAGGCGATGAGCAAGGGTCGTCTCTGCTCACGGCACTTCTCCTGTAGCTGTCTCAGGGAGAAAACCATGTTGATGGTCGATCTGGCCACTCTAAAGCTGCACTGTGCCTCTGGGTACACCTGCTCGGCAAGGAGCTGCAGAGATATTTCAGGCTGAGTTGAACAGAATAACATAATCTGTGTGGAGTGCCAGTTAATGAACAGTCCTGCAGAGACTAATCCCAGATATATCATCCACGCACCTTATTGCCACTGCAAGTGGTTCGATAGCTAAGACAAATAGCAAAGGGGACAGCAGGCAACCTTGTCTCGTGCCTCATCTGAGATGGAAGGCCTCTGAGGCACAGCCATTGACCAGCACTCTCACCATGAGGGTGCTGTAGAGCAGCCTTATCCATTAAATAAATTCAGGCCCAAGTCCAAACCTCTGAAGAACCTCAAAGAGATATTCAAATTCGACCCTATCAAAAGCTTTAGCTGCATCTAGACCTACACATAGAATTCTCTCTTGGCTGGAGTTAGCATACTGAATCACATTTAAGAAGATGCTGAACATTTGAGTGCAAAAATATGTTCCTGATAAAACCTGTTTGATCAATCAGAGCAGGAAGATAAACCTCCAGTTTCCTGGCAAAAAGTTTTGATAGCAATTTACAATCAACCCCAATCAGACTTATTGGCCTATAAGATAAGTAACAATCTGGGAGTTTGCCCTTCTTTAAGATAAGTGAAATATTGGCCAAGCTAAGTGTTGGAGTGTCACATTCAAAATCAGTATACATGCTGGTGAGTGGCTCCACCACCAACTTGGCCATTTTCTTATAAAATTCTGGGCAAAACCCATCAGGGCCCAGAGTTTTTCTACCTGGTAGAGATTTAATTGTTTCACAGACCTCTTCTTTAGTGATCAGGTGACAAAGAAGGTCCCTGCTCTCAGCCGGCAATGTCGGAATATCTATATGGTCTAGAAATCTAGCCTGGTCCCCAGCGCTATCAGGGCTTTCTGGAGAATACAAATTTTGGTTAAAACATTTCATGATATTAAGCATATGTTTATTTTCAAAAAAATTAGCTCCACTGTCATCTTTTAATGAAGGAATAACATTAGAATCAACCCTGCCCTTTCCCAGACGAGCCAGGAGTCTCCCTGGTTTGTTTCCGGACTCAAATAATTGGTGCCTAGCATAAAAAATAGCAGTTTCTGCTTTTTTTGTCAGAAGGTTATCAAGGGCAGAGCAGGCTGCATCCAGCTTCAGCCAAGACGATTTAGAAAAGGAATGTTTGAACTCCTTCTCTCGGTCAGAAATTTTGGATTCAAGCTCTAGTTGTTGTCTGAGCACTTCTTTTCTTTTACCTGAGGTGTATGAAATAATAACTCCCTTTATGTAGGCCTTTGCAGTCTCCCATAATGTTGAAGCTGAGACATCAGGTGTATCATTAGTAGAAAAAAAGCGTCAGTTGTTCCTCCAACAGACTTAGAAAGGTGGGATTACTGAGCAAGGAGGGGTTGAGCCACCAGTGACGTGCAGCCAGTTCAAAATAGTTCCAGTTCAACAAACAAATGATCAACAAGCAAATTATCTGAAAGTGTCATGGCTTTCATACTACATGTTTTAACCCTTTCCAATGCTTGCCTCAAGGTAAAAAAAAAAAAAAGTCAGTCCTTGAAAATGAGTTATGTGGGTGGGAAAAGAAGGTGAAGTCTTTCACTTTTGGGTTCAACAATCTCCAGGTGTCAAATAAATTCAAGTCACTGCATAATGCTCTTGTGGCTACTGCCATTTTGGATGGGTGAATGGATTTCACAGGGCACTGGTCCAGTTCTGGCTCCAAGCAGGCATTCAAGTCCCTGCCCAAGATTACAAGAGGTGATGTGTTAGAAAATAAAACAGCTATCAATTTGGAATAGAAAGAAGCCTCAAATGTATTGGGGGAATAAATGCATCCCAGAATTTGTTTTTCCGCATATAAGAAACCCAAAATTACAACATACCTGTATCTTCCTTTGGAATAATGTATGCATTTTTCTAAGGTAAAAGGCAGCCTTTTATGTAACACAGATCGCCACCCCCCTGCTTTTGGAGTTAAAAGAAGAGTAAAAAATTTGACACCCCCATCTCTTCTCAGTTTTACATGTTCAAGGTCACTTAAGTGGATCTCTTGTATAAAACCCCTTCTTTTTTGAGGGATGAGAGAATTTTACACCTCTTAACTACATTATTAATTCCCTTCACATTCCATGTTATCAGCTTAGTCACACTCAACTGTGATGTAGATTACATGTACAGAAATAAATGTGTCCACAAGGGCCTGTTGCTCTTAAACACTGAAAATAAACAAAAGTAGATATCACTTCCATGTGAGAAGAAGTCGTCCCCAAACGGCAACCGAACACAAACAGAAATAATCCAAATCCACCCTAAAAGAGAAAAACTCAAACGTTGTTTCAAATTTACAAAGACAATTAAGAAATACCCAAGGGGTATTATAAGGGGTCATGATGCCAAAGGAGGCCATCACTAAGGAGGGGGCACAAGAAAAAAGAAAGAAAGAAAAAGGAACACAAAATTCTCCCTAAAACAGCCCTTGCTCCCGTCCCAAATAGGCGATGATGTAACCAGATATCACCTAGGCAGTCCAACTCGGCAAACCGTTTTACAATTTTTCCCCTCCCTCTTAAATAAATGGGACAAAATTCAGTAGCCTCAGGGTCTCTGTCAAGCACAAAGTCATGTGTGTAAAATTAAAGTAACCCTTTTGTCCAGTGTGCAATAAAGTGACCACCAAAGACACAGAAGAATACAAAGGAGCACAGAGTAACAATAATTAATGCAAAATAAGAAAAAGGATATTAATTGAACAGTAGTAAAACAGACTTAACTAATTTTGATCAATACGAGGCACCCATCATAATAATAAAAATAATAAAGGAGCTACAGAGCTCCCTTCAAGATAACTGGACTAACTGAAAAATAACAGCCTGGAGTTGAGTGTCGTCTTGTCAGAGGAGGTCTGTGTAATAGAGAAACTCTCAACATGAAAAGTCTATAAATATATAAGAAGCTGGCAAGACCGTTTCATATGTCATATTTATTTACATGGCTCACTGGTAAACAAGGTCAGTTGAGTGTGTCCAGAAAACATCAGGCCTCCTCTGCATTGTTAAGGCTGCACTCTGTTCCGTTATGCTGTATCACAAGCCTTGCTGGGAACTGCATCGTGCATTTGATTTCCTTGTCTATGAATTTTCGAACCACATGCTCACTGCCCACTGCTCTGGGTATGTGTGTGTGCTCATTGCTCACGTGTGTGTGCATGTGTGTGTTCACTACTTCAGATGGGTTAAATGCAGGGAGGAAATTTCACAACTGTGTGATAAATAAAGTTGTGCTTTCTTTATTAATAAAATGTACTTGCTTGCTTACTGAATAGCTTCTTATAATAGTATGTTCATGTCTTTACCAACTAACTATGTTCATGTAGGTAGGTATGTAACTATGTTCATGTCTTTCCCAACTGCATAGTACGCTACACACTTTCTTTTTATGTATAGAAAGTGTGTAGTGTACTATGCAGTTGGTAAAGACATGAACATACTAAAAAAGGTCTAGCTAATTTCGCATTTTTTCATAATTTATCAAAAACTAATGGCTGATATTTCAACCTCATCTCATGAGAAATTCATACAAATTTGAAGCAGTTTGGATTTTGTTTTCAATTCATGCAAATTTACACAAAGTTCCACAAATTGTAACCAGTTTGGTGAGACTAGAAGGTGAGACCTGGTTTCGATCTCAACTCATAAATCAAATGTTGATTGTCTGAGAAATCTTCACGAATGACTTTGAAGATCCCATATCCGAATACGTTCATGAAATTGTAATGCTTTATACTAAATTGAATCCCATTAATCTAGAAATTGTTATGCAGTAACTGACAAAAAAAGAACAAGCTGGGTATATGGTCTGATACTAATTTGAGACCTTGGAGCTATTTGACTTTTGGCAAAAACGTAACTGTTTAAATTCTGCTGAGTAGTTTTGAAGCAAAATATGGCTTAGAAGTAGGGATGAGCGAGTACAGCATTATCTGTATCTGTATCCGTATCTGTTAACCGTATGAATGATCTGTATCCGTACTCGGAGTGGGCGGTGCCTAACCCGGAAGTATTTTCAAAATATTGAAAAATGCTTGCATTCTCATTTTTTTCTTGATTGATTTTTCCTTATTCTTTATATTTCACTTGTTCTGTCTTTTCAAAGCCTCCTGTGGACTGGTGTTGCGAATTAGCACTTGTGCTAAAACACTCAAACAGTGCATCTGGTTTGTCCAATGTAATTGCTATGTCCACATCAGATAAATATTTAAATAATAATAAATAATTACATGTACAGTACTGTGTAGAAGTCTTAGGCACATGTAAAGAAATGCTTAAAATATGATTAAATATTTCAATATAAAAAAAATAACTAAGCAGTCAGCCATAATAAATGAAACAAAGTCGATATGTGGTGTGAGACGATTCTTTGCTTTTTAAAAAAAAAAAAGTAGTCTGAAGCACAATGAGTGCAGTTTTATAAGGAAATGAGTACTGAGCGTCTTCCAGAACCGGCCACAGTTCTTCTGGACACTTGGTCACACTCGCTTCGTAATTTTGCCTCAAAACCCAGCAGCGTTCATTATGTTTTCTTTTTTCATCTGAAAAGTGCTCTCTTGTGGAATACGCTGCTCAGATACAAACTATTTTTTCCTGTAAGATTTAATTTTGTGCTGGAAAACAAACGTTTGGACTCTAAAATATTTTGTACCAACTTGATAATGTAGAAGTCATAAAATAGAAACCTATAACAAAGAAAAGGGGGGGCTAAGACTTTTGCACAGTACTGTACGTGAGCAATTTAATCAGATTTTGATTCAGCTTACCGGTGCAGCAGGAAAGTGATCAGATAGTTCATACGGCTCCTCTGGAACCCACTGCCGGTGCTCCAGACACCATAAGATCTGTGAGAAAATCCACATTTTTTTTCCTTCTTCAGTTTGACCTTGATTTTTAAAAACATCATCGACTGACTGACAAATTTAAGTTGCTTCAATTGTTTTGTTCAAATCCTCAACTTCTCCAAGAACAGTGATGAAGGCAAAGATTAAACGATCGGTTTATTGTTCTTGTGTTTATCAAGTTTTGGAACGAACCATTAGATGCCACTTCCATATTCCCAAACTGGAAGAGGAGTTGCACAAAAGAAGGCCTTCTGACGAAATTTAGTTCCTGAACTTTGGCAAACATCGCTGGAACTAAAATTATGCGTTTTGGAAATATGTGCGTACTGCTGATCTCCTGGGATTTGCACGCTGTGTCTAGCGTTTCTTCAGAATTGTATGAAAACACAAAATGCATCCAGCGAGCAGCAGTTCTGCTGGCAGAAAGGCCATGTTGATGAGAAAGGTCAGAGGAGAACAGCCAGACTGGCTCAAGCTGACAGGAAGTCGCTCAAATAACCACTCTTTACACCCGCGGTGAGCAGAAAAGCAATGAATATATGTATATTATTCTATCCACATTCAAGCACTCTGATTGGCTACTCAACTATGAAGCTATAAGCTCATATACCATGAGTAGAGAAAAACAAAATGGCGGAGCGTGTTGCTGAACCGAGGACGAAATAAAAACTACTCGAAAACAAAACCTCAAAAAATACAAAAAGAAAAAAAAAAAGCAATGAAAGTATTTGATGGTAAGAACGTACCTTTTTATTTTTCAATAATTATTAGAGCATTTTTCACAAGTCGCTCCTGTCATTTCGCCCGATTGATTACTTTCTAAGTGGAAACGATTTTGTCGGACGTTTTGCATCAAGTTTTTATTTATTGAATTGGCAAAAAATAAAAATGCGCTGCGTCTCAAAATCCAGTGAATGTGGATAGAATAAAACAATTATTCCACTCAATCTCATCGTACATGGCTTATAGCTATGGGCCTCGTCAGATATCAGCTCATATACCGCTTGATTTCGTGGAATAACTTAAATACGCACGTCATGACCCACTCAATTCATGATTCGAATCTCTGCATATAAAAAAAATGAAGAAAATTTTATTACCACAAAACAAAACAGCCCACAACATCTATTTTCCTACAAGTTATCAAC
>JAODVO010000019.1:20959425-20972014 GCA_025400055.1 Notarius lentiginosus
TGTGCTTATGTCATGGTTTTGGATGTTTAAGGGCTTGTCTAACTTAATTTGTAATCATATTAACCATACTAGAGTAACAGAAGGAATGAGGCACTTGAAAAATCAGTTGCTCAAAAATCAGAACTGCCAGTGAGAACAAACCATTTTATTCCACAATGAACATCCAATATTGTTTATTTATAAAGAAACAGCAAAGGTCACAAAGAATAGTTCACACTACTTCTTTCTGCTACATCACTTCGACAACCTAGATCAGGATTCTGTACAACTTTTAGAAACGGGAGAAACTGATCAAAGCAAATGAAGCTGAAGAAAATCCGGTAACCAGCTTAGTTATTGCTGGAATAAATAAATAATAAGTATATGAGACGTGTACCAAATACATTTTTCAAAAATAAATTCATAGGTTTCTCTTGAGACCAATTAGATTAATTTGATGAAAAACAGCCATGGAACCTAGTATAAAGATTAGTTAACATGGTAGGAGGTAACATTGTGAAAGAAGCAATCCAATTTCACATTTGGGAAAAATCGATGTCTTGCTACATTATATTTATTGGATAGAAATACCTGAGGTACATCTTTGCATCCTGTCCTCTAGACAAGATGAGAAAGGCCAGAAAAACAAAATGGTACTAGTTGAGTCCTATAGTGCCAACATAAGGAGGACTGCCTGGGACTTCTGAGGGCCAGGAGAAAAATTTGGTACATACACGGTAATCTAACTTGTTTATCCAAAGAATTTCAGTCCTTATGGTATCCAATTATTTTACTAAACAGTTGATGCAGATGTAGTCTTCATTCTCAGCCTGCTCAGCAGACACACCCACACAAATTTGGTGGAACCACTGATTACAGTTCCCATCACACTGAACCCAGTTTACCTGCAAGGAAATACATGGAAAGCGTTGCATCAGTATTACACGAGAACCTACAGGGGATAAAACACAATGAATGTTTTGGATCATCATACACTACATGGCTAAAAATTTGTGCACAACTGACCATTACATGTACTTTATGAACATCCCATTCCAGATTTTATCCCCCCCCCGTTGTTATAAATACCTCCACTCTTCTGGGAAGGTGTTCCACTAGATGGAACATGGCTGTGGTGATTTGCCCAGCCAGCCACAAGAGCGTTAATAAGGTCAAGCATTGATGTGTGAGGAGGCCTAGGGTGCACTCAGCATTCCAGTTCATCCCAAAAGTTGTTGCTTTTAGCAGACCACCTGAGTTCTTCTACTTCAACCTTGGCAAACCATGTCTTCATGGACCTGGCTTTGTGTACAGGGGCATTTTCATGCTAGAACATTTCAGCTAGGCCCCTTAAACTGCTTTCCAGAACAAGCTGCCCTGGTGCAACTGCCCATCTAAACACAATTTGTTCCCGGTGGACACAACTTGCTCCACTTTATGAGGTGGTGCAACTTGTTCCCAAACATCTTATTCCAGGTGCAATTTGTTCCCGCTTAATGTCTAAACACAATCGGTGGCAAATAGAAAGGCTTATGCGTGCATGGTAGCATTCATCTGGATCATTTATCATCTAGACAAGACCACTTTGTGGCAAATTCAATGGTCAATTCTTCTCAAGTGCTTTTCCTTGTCAAACTTCTCCACCGTTAAAATGACTGAGTTAAGCGATTCCCAATCAATTGCAGTGATAACCGGACTAAAAAAGTTCTTCCCCTCATCCAGGTGTAGGGAGATGCAGATCATCATTTGCTTTTTCAATTTAAAATTAATCTAAAAGAGCCGAGTCAAAGAGTTGATTCATTCCCGACTCAACAACATCACTCATTCTTGGATTTACCACCAAGTCACCGAGCATTTAAAGGAGATACGCAGAACCGTGGCCTCACTTTTTGTTTATAAATGCCTTGAGACCTCAAGAATGGCATAGGAATAGTTTTAAGCGTTAACAAACCTAATAGTAATTTTTACAATTAAAGTAATTCATACAGGTAGCGGTCTGCGTGAATGACCTTGACATCGGTGACATCACAGCAGGAAGGCTATCGGTCTCATTGCCATTTTCACTATACTAAAACAGAGCTAACTTCAACTTCGATCCTCTATTTTGAGCTAATTTATTGCCATGCCACGTAGATGTGTTGCTGGCGGGTGCAGCAACACGACAGAAGGTGGATTTATGTTGCATTCATGGTCCAAGAATGTTCAAACTGCAAAGATTTGGATGCGTTTTGTGAGAAATTCATGGACTGGGTGCCTACGAAGTGCATGCAATTCAATGCAGTGAAGAATGCACAGACCTGTACATTGAGGAAATGAAACAACCACTTCACAAGTGCATGGCTTAATACAGGAGAGCGAGCGAGCTCCTCAGGCCAGGACTCTGCAGTCCATCTTCATCTCAATAACAAAGGACACTCGTTTCAGGACTGCAATGTACGCATTTTAGCCAGAGAAGAACTGGTGGTTTGAAAGAGAGTTTAAAAAAAAAAAAAGAAGCCATCTGTGTCAATCTGGACTGACTATCACTGAACAGAGGTGGTCTGAGACACCACTTACCAGCCACCTACAATGCAGTCCTTGGCACACTTCCCAGAAAACTGAAAACACATCTGTACCAAGTCTCAGCTGACTTGAATGACTCGCATGATGGCAGAGAGAGCCAACGACCCTCCAATCACCCTAACGACCCTTTAGGCTACTAACACTGTTCACACCTGGCCTCCAGTGGCCCTAACAACCTACAGGATGACTCAGAGGGTCAACGACCCATGTGATCTCAATGATTCTCCTTAGGGTTACTTTTGGTCCACTAGAGGATAAATACCTGAAACTCCCTACTAGTCAGACAGAACTGAAGAAGCCTTTTGGATGAGAGGTGAAATGTCTTCAAGGATTTCAGGCAAGTCCAGTTGCCTTCTTTAGCACCTACAGTTTATGATGACCTGGATGACAAAACCTTCACAGACAAAGAAAAACATCCTGTGATTGGCAGTTCTGCAGATGGAAACACCTTGTTGTTGAGAGAGGTCAAGAGATAATGGCCAGACTGTTTACAGCTGCCAAAGGCTATAGTAACTCAGATAACCACTCCATACAATTGTGGTGAGCAAATAAGTATCCCAGATTGTACAACATGTCAAAACGTAATGCGGATGGGTCACAATAGCAGAAGCCCACATCGGTTTCCAAGTCTGTCAGCCAAGAACAGAAAACTGAAGCTGCAGTGGGCACAAGCTTATTGTGCTCAGCAAAATTGGACAGTTGAAGAGTGGAAAATCATAGCCTGGTCTGATGAATCTTGGTCTCTGCTAAGGCACACAAGTGGTAGGGTCAGACTTTGGCACCAAGAGCATGAATCTACAGACCCTACCTGCCTTTTGTCAATAGTCCAGGCTGGTGGCAGTGGTGTAATGATGTGGGAAATGTTTTCTTGGCACACTTTGGGCCCACTGATAATCATTGCTTCAATATCACAGTATTGCTGCTGACCATGTGCATTCTTTGATGACCACAACATAGCCATCTTCTAACATCTACTTCCAGCACGATAATGCACCATTAAAGCAAAAGTCATCTCAAATTGGCTTCATGAAAATGCAAGGCTTTCCCCAAAGCACAGATAGCAGGGCGGAGCACCGCGTGTCACTTGCACATCAAAAAAAGGAAAAAGAAAAAAAATCAATACCATAAATCAAACAATTAAGAGTACTTTCCGCACTTAAATATCTTCTATTCCCCTCTGAAAATCAGTAATAACTATAGAAATAGGAAGATGTTGTAATATGGAGATCTAGACTATCCTACTACTCAAACCAAAAGTGAAAATAAAGGGTTTTGCTGCATGCACTGACTGCCATTCGCAACCATACATAAAACCATGCTCACTAGATGGTGCTGTTGCGTGATTTGACCTTGATTCTGTTTCTGGCACTATAGAGGCTTTGCACCATCACGTGACCCCATAGCAACGGTAATTATGCCACCATGACAGGGGCATGCTCGTAGTACTTCATTCAGACAAATTAGTTGTTATTGATCGGTATGGGAAGGTTTTGCTGCAATCAGCACATCTTGTAAGGACACTTTTTACAGAGTCCTTGCAAGTATTCTATGAGGTGTGCGGCAGTAGACAGATCAAAGTGCAGGAAGTATGTTTATTAGCAGGCGTGATCTTTACAACCCCCCCCCCCCCACACACACACAAACAAAACTGAAAGCAGAGTCATAAACATAGCTAGAAACAAACGTGTCCGTGATAATGATACTTCAAAAATCCTGTGTCCTTACATGTGCTGATTGCGCTCAGATCAGCATCAGGTGTTTCCCATAATGACTGGGTCCCAAGCGCACGCACAATGCGCTCCAAAGGATCCTGGAACGTAAATATTTAAAAAATTTTTTTGGAATTCTTTCCTTCATGTAAATGAAGTGAGCGTACCATAGGGTTTTTGACCTCTCCGTTTGACAGAGTCCTACTGAATGTTTTTGTTTTCCATTTGTCCCTTCTACATTTAAGAATTTCTCTAGATTTTTGTCCCAATAATGAATTACTTCTGGTAAATAAAAAAAACAAACAAACCCTGATCTCTTTGTTTCGTTCAGAAGGATTTGCACATCCAAAAACACATTCCCATATGGATTAATAACTAACTCATCTGAATAAAGCATTATAAGCATACCCCTTGTCATGGCGGTATAGTTATCATTGCTATGGGATCACATGATGATGCAAAGCCTCTATACTTCAGGCTTTTGTGTGTGAGACTTTGCCTCTTGGGTTGCAGGTCTGTAGTTAACAGCTGTATTGCTAATGCTCCAATTTCAGTTGCTATATTCAATATTATGCATTTTTTGTAATGCATGTTATGCATTAGCTGTATTGCTAATGTTCCAATTTCAGTTGCTATATTGTTCAATATTATGCATTTTTTGTTATGCAATAAAATTAAATATTTCTCTGAATTGGCTGTTTCCAGGGTTTTCATTTCAAACCCAATTTTGCCCCTTGCATATTTGACAAGGTAAAAAAAAATAAATAAATAATAATTTTAATAATGTTGAATTGTGTCTAAATCAACCCTAGATGCCACCAGATTGCACCATTTGAAGTATCTAATTTCAAAATTTTACAGGGAAGCATGCCCCTGTAACCCCCTAGCAGCCAGCCCTTATGGGGTGGGCTCTGCATCATTAGCACCGCTCTGATTTATTTTTTCCTGGGGAAAGCCCTGAAATGACAATGAGCTCACAATGCTCCTCAGTAGCCTTCTCAGTCAGGTCACAAAGGACTGAGGCTCTTTTGAGAACAAATTAAATATTCAGGGAAATATTTACATTTTACTGCACAACAAAAAAATGCATAATATTGAACAATATAGCAGCTGAACTCTCAAATGTATTATCATAAAATACATTTGGGATGTGGTACAATGGGACAGTTGCAGCAAGTGCACTTGAAAAATCTGCAGGAATTCCATGATGCAATCATGTCAACAAGGGCCAGAATCACAAAGGATTTTTTCCAACATCTTGTGGAATCCAGGCCACAAAAGATTGAGGCTCTTTTAAGAAAGTGATGCCCTACCCAGTATTATATTTTAGTTTATTAGTTTCCCACTTCCAAGGTAAGTCAAATGCAACATTACTCATCAGATGCTAGGTTGGTTCACTAGAGAGAAGCAGTGAGTGCTAGTGTTAGACCAGTGCATGTGGGAATAGTCCAAACAGATCAGAAGTAAAACAAAGTCCCAAGCAAGCTATATAGTGACGGTGTTAAGCAATAATCATTAAATCTAGTAGGCAAAAATGAATTAAAAATTTGAACAAATGTCCAAACCAAAACAGAACAACAGCAGAAAAAAATGCCACTGCACAATTACACCAAAAGTAATGTCATCATGCTATATGACAGCATAAAAAGGCATTTTAAACTGACCTCATTTCCCTCTGGCTGCTGACATAGTTTTGCTGAGCACACAGACCAGTCCTCCTCAGACTCCTCTGAAAAGGGTGAGTCTGAACTGAAACCAGAGTAGATGGTTCTTTTTTCATGTCTCCTCTCCTGATTTGTGCTAGACTTCTTTTTCCTGGGTTTCTTAACAGTGTGTCTATCCTGCACATCAGAGGTCTCCTTTTCCAAGTGCCTCTTGGGGTTCTTCTCTAGCTTCTCATTGTCTTTGTGCAACTCTAAATCCTAGGAAAAAAACCAAACCCATACAATCAGAATATATGACATTTCTCCTTAATGGTTTATGTTTTCCCCCGTACAGTAAGAATATATGATGCATAAATTAGACATGGGGGTCTAACCTGGATCTTGCTTTGGGGTGGGTTTTTGTAAGTTAGGCTACTGTCCTGTGCAATGTGGTACTGGTGGTCATGCTTGCTGCTCTGTAGTGCATGCTGAGAGGGAAAGAACCTGCTGAGCAACCCCTGGTAGAGATGCTGCAGCTCAGGCAAAGTCACCTGTAGAAGGAGTCCTTCCACAAGCAACTCATCTAGTTCAGGACTAAGAGCTGAAACACAATACACACACAACTCTCAAATATGCTGGAATAGTTAACATTTGCTAATAAGTTCTATAAATGAATAAAAAGATTTGCACACCATGGAGAGGAATGCATGAATGGTGCATGTAGAAGGATCTGTTACTCCCATCTAGGGATAGAGAAGGCGGCTTTCCAGAGAAAGATCTTATCTTTAGGTACAAGATGCAGTATAACTTTAAGTACAAAAGAATGCTGAAAGCAAACATAAAAGCAGCATAATTAAAATACCTAGATGAAGCTTACTTTTCTATTAAAGTGCTGTGTAAAAGGTGAGACCTGCTGCACCCTGTGCTGCCAGCGCACTGTCCTCTCAATCATAAAACGTAGTGCATCACCCTCTGGGAGCCGTACCCGAATACGCTGGAGAGAGGCAAGAAGGGGCAGAACCTTCTCCAGAGGTGGTTTCTCAGATCGACTGCAGAGTGGGCACAGCCAAGGCTGCCCTGCCTGTGTATCTTGGTACCCTGGCACACAACCACTGTGGTAAGCATCATGGCAGAGTTCACACTGGAGCATGGGGCCTGCTGGTACTGTATGGCATAGGCACACTGTTGGAGCCAAGCCATCTGTGGGCAGAAACTTTGCATTGTTTGTGGTCCTTAGAATATTCAGATTCTCCAGCTCCTTCAAATGCATCCCACACAGAGTAGCCATCTGTTGGAAAACAGATAAGTTATTATACAAGGCTGAGTAGATGGACCTTACTAAACAATAAGCTATGTATGCACAATAAAGTATGCAAATGCTACGCTTTACAATAATTTTGCTTCTATATACTGCTGCTACATGTGGTATATTACAATATCTGGGACTATATAATCTTTACAAGTTACACAGAGAATATATATATATTTTTTAAAAGAGGACACACCGCTAAAGCTGTGTCTTTGCTTTCAGAGAGAGCTCTTTCCACATCAGCAAGATAGTCTAGTTTTATGCCATTTTTAACAGCTGGAGGAACATCTCTCACTCTTTTTGCTTTTGATTTCTGACACGCTGTCTCACACCGGGGGCACAGTACCTTAAAGAAACAGTGTAATTAACTTTTACATTACTTTTCATGCTCAAGTCTTTTCACAGATTCTGTTCATTGACTGGCAACTGTATGTTATGAATTAATGTAAGAACAAAGTAGGTGAATGTACACAATTTGATTTGCTTACCTCCAGGAGGGAGAGAGAAGAGTACTTCAACAAAAACATTTTGGATGCACTCTCCTTCCAGGCCTGCACTTCTAACACCAGGCTTTCCAGCTGTGCCAGAGGTTCCAGCAAGACTGGGATGTCTTTAGCTTTTAAGACCAGATCATTCAAAGAAGACAAAACAGGGATATGCCCTCCGAGCTGCAAACAGATATTAAGACATACAAATCAATATGGATAAAAGGAAAAGATAAATATTATTTCAAGTTTTCCAACACATTACTGCTGCATCAGTTGATGCAACATTAACCTGTAGGGCTTCTGCCTCCTGTATCCACTCCCTAGCCCTGATAATGGAGTCTTGCAGTTGGAGACAGTTGGGCAGGTAAGCCTGGATACTATTTACTTCCTGCAGCACTGCCTCCAGCATTTCTAAATTTTGGTGAGGTCTAGTTAGGACAAATTAGGGAAAACAAAAAACACTTCACTTAATAAATGGCACAGAATGGAGTATCCATTATTATATCTATTAATGCACATGATGCTCGTCATTTTCACTCCTTTTAAATGACATCTTTATGTCTTGATATGGGCAGGGTTGTTATATGATGGTGGTTCTCAAAATGGGGTTGGAGCACCCCTGAAGCAGAGCCATGAAACTTAGCCAGAGGGTCCATAAGTGGTGGAAGCCACACCCCACTCTTATCAAAGCTATTTAATATACACTGCAACCCCACTATATAATGAACTCTTTTACTATGAAACGTTTGTGTCCCCTGCCTTTAATGACAAGTCGAAGTCTAATCTAAAAATAAATAAAAAACTGAGCCATGTGCTCCTCTCCCCCACCACCTCGAGACAAACAATAAGTCATCAAGTCCGCAGTCCAGTTTACAATACATGTTAACGCCATAAAACAAAGGCTTAACTAGCTTAGGTCTTGCTCACTAACAATTATTGAGAATGATGATCAAAGGATCTATAAAAAGGATGAAATGACTGCCGACATCAGTGCAACACATAAATGAACTGAATGGTGAAGATTTAGAAAACATCACGACTCAGTGGGTGGACACTGACAACTATATACTGGTAGCCTCAGTCATTTCCATAACAGATGAAGAAATCAGTTTGTGATCCTTTAATTCAGTCAATGAACTGTGATAGTGACTCAAGAAGGAGAAATTTGTGATCAGGAGAATGTGCCTAAAATTAAAGCAGCCCAGGGTTACAAGTTTCTTCGGCAAGTAAAACTGATGGGACACCAATATTGTACTTTTACTAACAAAGTTTACAATATTCGCATTATTTATGATGCGTCATGTGCGCGCAGCAGCTCGCCTCGAACTGATACTCGCACACCATGCTCAAGCTCATGAGGACTAATTGCTGTGCAATCACAGCGCACTTAAGTATTCTGAAAACACAAAGACTTTGAAGCATACACGGTGTACCTTATGTCTCTGTATTGTCCCTTCTGGTGTTGACTTATTTGGATTGTGTCTTTCATTCTTGCCTCGGCTATTCTGTTTGTGCCTCACATGACCCTTGCTTGTCTCATCATTCTGCTTTCACATTACGTTTGGATCCATTTGCCTGATTGTAAACAAACACTTTCTGAAATTATAGCCATCTATCCACCTCCTTTACGTGACATAGAAAAGCATGACTCATTTCCTTTACTTTGTAAATATGTAGGTGAATAATAATTTAATAATAATTTGCTTATAGTGTGCAAATTAACATGAAATATAAGATCAAATGCGTGCAAATTGAATTAAAATGAATTAAGCATAAACAAATTAAATACAGTTGGTCTTGTTTTATGTAAGAGTGAGTAGTGTGACAAGTGGGTCCATGTCAATACTACGAACTTTTCGGTATAACGAACTATTTGGACATCCTCCAAGGAGTTTGTTGTAGCAGGGTTGCAGTGCATTACTGAGTCCAGCAATTGAATGGATTTAATCCAAATCTCGAGAACTCAAAACAAGTAGTTCTATAAATAATGTAATCTTGGGCATCAGAAGAAAATGTTTGAATAAACAGCCAAAATACTTTTTTATAGATATTTAAACGTGTGTGTGTGTGTGGGGGGGGGGGGCAATGAGATTCAGAAATAAAGAGAAATAAAACAAGTAAAACTAATCAATCCATTAGGTAATTAGTGATTAACTCAAGGATAAATAAATACAAAAACATAAGGTCACACAAATGTCACAATTTAGATTCCAAATTTCTTTATTTTCACAAATGTGATGGCTTAGGCTACTCTGACTGAGCAAATACTGGCAGTATCAGTACAACTGGCTATCATAGTACTGAGACAGCAACAGAATCAAATGTAGCCCGTGTCTGAATAGTTTGAGTTTTAGGCCTTTTACTTCATGCGATTTGTGTGCCAAAATATAGTCATTTATGTACGAGTTTCTACTGATGTGGGTTTATGGCAGTTTCCTCCCTTTTCTCAATGATACACACAAACGCTGCTGGAGTAAGAGATTTCCCTAATGCAAAACCTGTGCTTCATGCATCTTAAATGTAAGCTATTGGTAGATGATCAAACATAGAACCTAACCTGGCCATTAGCATGCTGTGTGCCTTCTCCTCACAGTGCTCACACACAGTAAGCAGTTCTTGCAAGTGAGCCATGGTTCTCTCCACAAAGGCGTGAGGCTCCAGACCCACGCCTTGGTCAATCAGTTTCCTCATGCGTTCCAGGCTGAGGCTGGTAGGCTCTTTGCTGGCCTGTTGTACTGCCTCAACCCAGCGTGCCTGCTCCAGGCGCTGCCTGAGTACATTGAGCTCTGGCAACTCTACCTCCAGTCCAGAGCCTTCATCCAGCACAGCTTGCAGGGCTGAGGAGCTAGGCATCTCTATGGCCAGGAGCTCCAAACTCTGTTCTTGGAACTGTCTGACACGGTTAAGCAGAGCCTGTGGAACGCAGGAAAGAGCAGATATGAGATAATCTAATAAATTAAGATATAGTAAACTTTCTTTCTAGAACATTTTTTAAATCTCAGTAATTTAGGATCATCAGAAAATGGGGTTACATGTTCAGTACCTTGAGAAAAGGGGCCTGTCTAATGGTGCAGGGCAGGTCATACAATTGCTGTACAAATAACCTCAACTCCTCTACAGTGAGATGTTTCTGAGATTTCCCACCACCTGAGCGATACCTACATAAAGTTCAAATGGAAAAAACTGAGCAATAATAATTTAGCCATGAATGCAGCCTGTGAAAAATATGTAAAAATGAATCATTGGTTCATAAAAATGGTACAGAATAAACTCTACTAGGCCAAAGAAAAAGGAAATTATTTCAGAGTAAGCAAACAGGAAAATTATTTAAAATAGGCCATTGTCAGGTGACAAAAAACAAGTTGCCATGGTAACAGCCACCAGTGACAAAGACTTGTTCATTTATTGATCAATTCATGCAAATTATGGGGGCGTCGTGGCTCAGGCGGATAAGACGCCATACCATAAATCCGGGGACCTGGGTTCGATTCCGACCCGAGGTCATTTCCCGATCCCTCCCCGTCTCTCTCCCCCACTCATTTCCTGTCTCTATACTGTCCTATCCAATAATAAAAGGTGAAAAAAGCCCAAAAAATATCTTAAAAAAAAAAAATGTGGGCGTGTACCTGCATGAGGATTAACACTTATTTCATTCCTTTTTCAGAATGGAACTGTTTTGTCGAGTCAGGTTTTGGGTAAACTGACATTTTTCTCTCGCTGTACCAGCACTGTGTGTTCATACAGTTCATATGTTACAAGTCCTGATAACAAATAAAAAATTAAAAACATGTACGTCTGGGGATGCTATTTCTGTTCCATGTCTCCACACTATGTCCCATGTCCCCCCTCAATGCCTCATGTCTTTCTGCAAAAAATAAATGACAGGAAAAGTGAAGCCTGAAGGCGAGGATATGCGACAAGCTGAGAAACTAACGTTGTGCTAAGAGGGTACAGTAAATCCTCTCTAATGCAATATGAATATCATACGACCTGCAAAGAATTTCAGACAATCTACAAAAGCTGAAAATTTGTCCCTTGTCTCCCCTACATTCCTTTTTTTTTTCTCACTGTTTGTTTTGGATGAAACTCTTTAAAACCAGCCTTGGTCAGACGTCTGATATGAACGATGATGACTGTTAAAGTGTGAGGGTTATAGGTTTTAATTTTGGTTATATTTAAAAAAAAAAATCATTCAGACAATCATCAAAAGAGTGCGATTTCAAATCCTGAAGATACCATAACCATCCGTGGCCAGGAGAGCAAATTAGCCATGCTCTCTGAGCGAAAGTGATGGCACACTCTGTCTCTCCGGTCAGTGACAGCGACATGAACCAATCACGAGCATCCGTGAGCTTGCGGGTGCGGAAAAGGGCAGAGCGCACTTTCTTCCAAGTGTGTTATTCTTCCGAGACGCAGCATGAGCAGCAGTATGAAAGATGCAGTTGGCTGATTTGAGGTGCCTTGGAAGTGTTCGCCTTCACCCTTGCCAGCTGGTAGCGGTAGTGTGATAAGGGAGAGTTGGCTGGTGAGTGAGAAGGAAATGGCAGAGGTTGCAAACGTACACACATTCTTTCCTTCATTAGAAGTACAGATACTTGCGTAAAAAATATACTCTGGTAAAAGTAGAAGTACTGATTCTTCTTTACTCGGGAATAAGTACAAAAGTAAAGGCTTGAAAATGAACGCAAAGTATAAAGTAGCCCTTTGAAGGAACCTCACTTAATTATATTATATTATTGAATGATTATTCGCTGAAGGCGAATAACTTGGTCTCGGCACGGTGGCGTAGTGGTTAGCGCCGTCGCCTCACAGCAAGAAGGCGGGGTTCGAGCCCCGTGGGCGGCGAGGGCCTTTCTGTGTGGAGTTTGCATGTTCTCCCCGTGTCCGCGTGGGTTTCCT
>JAODVO010000019.1:21300227-21311337 GCA_025400055.1 Notarius lentiginosus
CGTTTTAACAGTGAAATTGGGGCCATGCCCCTTTTTTAAAGCCCCTATATCTCAGAAACTAATGAAGGTACAAGCCTTCATTAGTACATAAACTAAATTTGGTACACCATTTACTGGGCACACTGACAATATTTCCAGAAAGTATGAAGCAAACCTGAGATGGTCAGTGGCAAAGGCCTCTGGTGATTTCACATGGATTGACCCCTATAGAAAATCTATGGGGTACTGTCAAGAGGAAGATGAGAAACACCCAATCCGAGAATACAGACAAGCTGAATGCTGCCATCAAAACAACCTGGGCTTCAATAACACCTCAGCAGTGCCACAGGCTGATTAGCTCCACTGATGCAGTACACCACACTGATGGAGTAATTCTTGGTAAAGGAGCCCCAACAAAGTATTGTATAAATGAACATACTTTTCAGAAGTTGGACATTTCTATATTGTAAATCCTTTTTTGATTGACCTTAGGAAATATTCTAATAATGTGAGCTATTGGATTTCTGATTTTCATGAGCTATAAGCCGTAATAATCAAAGCTAAAACAAAAAAAGGTTTGAAATATTTCACTTTCCGTGTAATCAATATAGAATATATGAAAGTTTATCTTGCTGAATTAAATAAAAAAATTTAACCTTTTCATGATATTCTAATTGTTTGAGATGCACTAGCACATGTTACAGAACACCACCTTTGTTCTGGTTAATGTGCTGGTTTAAAAAAAAAAAAAGCCTCTGTAAGTAGCATACTATATTTCATACCTTTCTCGTTTTATCCCTCCCTTCTAGAGACATCGGCCAAGGGAGAGAAATTTGCTTCAGTGTCATTAGTCGTTAAACTAGACAGCTAAAGCTTCCAGTTCTGAGAAAGGCTCATCTTGTATTTATGGTTCAACAACATCTTTTAATAGTAACCTGCATGCAGTATTAAACAACTCTTTAACTGTAGTTAAACATGTCCAGTTCAGCTTTAGTGTTAGATTCGCCTCCATACTCCACCAGTGTGTCCTGTAAGTGCACAGAATGTTACTGTAGCTTGTTTCAGGAATTTGAAGCCTAGCCAACTTTGGAAACTTGAGTAAATCTGACGCTGTTTATATAATTTGTTATCACGATCATGTTATTTATTTTCCAAAACATCCTCCGGAATTCGACCTGTTGCCTAAAAGGTGATTCGTGACTATGAAGCTTCCCAAGTTAGTTCGCGTCGTTACTACAAAACCAGCGAATGTGGTAATTATCCGACATGATGAAGAAAAGGAGATAAAGTCGTGGGGGTTTTTTGGGTCATAAATGGCTGCGTGTGCGATTATCGAACACACGAGCAAGCTCATCAGTTTTGCGTGATCATTGCGCTAAAGGCATCTTATCAACAGCTAAAGAAAGGTCATTCGGTGCTCTGACAAGTACAAATCGGAGCCCTTATTTAACAAAGCTGACGAGGCGAGTTAAACTAGCTACCCGTATGAGACAGATTAGATCTCCAACCGTATGTTGGTTATTAAGATATACCTAAAATATACTTATTGTTTATCCGTTTTTGTAATCTCTCTCAGTGAAGACCATAGGATGCAGCCATACGATTAGCTCACTAATGCTATCGAGTTAGCTAACGTTTGCGACTCAGTTCGAACTTCACAAAATACAAAGTGTCGGCGTTTGTCGTCGTTTCTCGTTCAACTGTTTGCAGTAAGCGAGAGCGCAGTATTGATTGTAACGCACGAATAAATATACTGTACCTCGCTTTGCTCTTGGTGAATTTTTCTTGTTAAAGTTGCTGGTCCTTTCTTCCTCTAATGCAGCTGCTATCTCTGGGTTGTCTTCTCCATTGTACCACACAAGCAGTTCTTCATCCTGCGCGATTGGCTGCAGGGAGCAACGTCATTGAGAACAACCAATCAGCGTCGAGCTTGTTAGTTAGTCCAAAGAAATACCACACGGGCCTTGACGCACTGTCAAGCAAATACTTTAAGAGCTTATCTTTAGCTGCGAATTGAAACGGCAATATTTTTTTTTGTTTCCCCTCACCCACCCCCCATGATAATTACATGTATAGGTATACCCAAATTTGTATTAATGACCCATATATTGAAATAATGTAATAAGAAAATACATCATATTAATTACTGCATTATAAGGCAAGCTAATTGAAAGTTTCCTACCCTCAACACTTTGTAATAAATAGCTCTGTTGATTTCCAGAGGAAACAGGTTCTGCTCTTCAGATGAGCAAGCCCAGTTCACATATCGCAACCAGTTCCCTTTCATTGGGTCTGTGGCGTCCACACACATCCATCCCCTGGTTGGAAAATATACCTAAAAGGGGGGAAAAAATAATTGTCATCAACACCATTATCAATAACCACCTTCTCCTGGTTAGGTTAGCAGTGAATCTGGAGCCTCTCTCAAAAACATGAGGCACAGCACCAGAAAATTCTCACGAAATGGAATGCTACTCTATCGCAAGGCACCCCATACACAGACCTATGGGCTCTCTGGCATAGGCACTCTGCCTACCTGCATGCTTTTGTACTGTGGGAGAGAACCACAGAACCCAGAGGAAACCCACATGAGTACAGGGAAAACCTGTGAGCTCAGGATCAGACCAGGGACCCTAGGCCCATGAGCTGGTAACACTACTCACTGCACCACCATGCAGACAGGTGAACAAAATGTTTATTTATTAAAGTAGCAAACAGTACTACGTACAACATGAAATAGTTACATAATGGAGTATTTAAGAAAGTTTCTGCCTAATCTCCATCCCTCATCACTGTTTTCTAAAAAAAAAAAAAAACACCTCACTTACACTGGAAGTCTAAGGAAAGGACAAAAGGCAGTTGTTGAAGGGGAAAACGATTACAAATCATTACTCTAACAAAAAGTTTTTGATTATACAGATGTCAAGCAACATCTAACAAAGGTGTTCTTATGCTGTTTTATTAACCTTTGCAACACTCTGGTGTGTGCGCGCGCGCGCGCGTGTGAGAGAGAGAGAGAGACAGATCCACATAAATATTTTGTTAATATGACCAAATTTACATTTACACCATTTGACAGACAGACAGTTATCCAGAACAATTTACAGAAGTACTCTGAAGTCTCAAACAATAAATACATCCTGTTACTGGTTCCCTAGGTCACAGACTAAGAATACGGTCACATACTTTAAAAATAAATAAATAAATTAAATTAACCCCCCCACACACACACACATCTCTGTTGGAGAGATTATACAAGCAGACAGACAATCTTTTCAAATTAAAGTGCTCATTTAAGTACTTCAGGATGATGGAAGTCTTCAGATGTTGTTTGAAGACTGCCAGTGAAATGGCTGTGCAGACATCTAGGGGAAGTTCATTCCACCACCTAGGTGCCAGAACAGAGAACAGTCTGAGAAGGAAGCATGCCTTCCTTGTGTCCTGAGAGATGATGGGACCAGTCAAGCAGTGCTGGAGGATCAAAAGGAAGCATGGTGTAGTCTGGGGCATGCCAAGTGCTTTGATGGAAGAGGCTGCTGGTCTGTTTTGGGCTTTTATGCAAGTATGAGTGTTTTAAATCTGATGCAGGCAGCTACAGGAAGCAATAGCAATGGGGTGGCAGAGTTGTTATAATTTTGAAATTTTCATTAGTTTTTCACCTTTTTTTTTTTTACACTTTAGTTTTACAAGTGCACAAGTTTTATTTTGAGGAATTGAGTTTCAGTTTAGTTTTTATTTAGTGTTACTTTTAGTTTTTCGTGTACTACACACCCATAGATCTCCCATAATAACTCGATAGGACATAAGGTGTTCATGTTTAGCTGTTACTTGTATTGTGTTGTCAACTAGATCAGTGAAAATACAGTAAGTGTCTTAACATGGAAATAATGCTCAGCAATAATGAAAATGGGACAAAGAGGGTGTGATCACTCTGAACATGTCAAACAGGAGTGTTAGCAAACTTTTTTTTTTTTGGTATGTTTACAGCCAACAAAGGAAATTGGTGGTTGCTCAACTATGAAATTGAATATTACAACAGATCAGACCATAATGCATTTGATCATAGGTCTTCCTGATAGCGAATTCCTTTGTTCCTTACAAATGTAAGCTTTATTTTTAAAACATCAAGTATTGCTTAATTTAAAAATTATTGTACAACCCCAAATCAGAAAAAGTTGGGATGGTATGTTAATTGAAATTAAAACTGAAAACAATGACTTGTAAATAATCTTTGACCTGTTCTGCACTTAACACGCAGCACATTATTTGTTGTTTTACCTCATTAATTTTATTGTTTTTTCAAAATACTCTTTTCACTTTTGCTTCTTGCAAAACATTTTTAAAAATGTTGGGACAGTAAAGCATTTACCACTTTGTAATGTTGCCATTCCTTCTCACAAGACATAAAAGACGTTTAGTGACAGGACACCAACTTATGAAGAATTTCAGGTGTTATTTTGTCCCATTCTTCCTGCAAACAAGTCTTAAAGGAGATACACAGAACCATGGCCTCACTTTTGGTTTATAAATGCCTTGAGACCTCAAGAATGGCATAGGAATAGTTTTAAGCATTAAAAATAAATCCAATATAGTAATTTTTACAATTAAAATGATTCATATAGGGAGCGGTCTGAGTGAATGACCTACACATCTGTGATGTGACCGCAGGAAGGCTATCGGTTTCATCGCCATTTCCACTATACTAAAAAACAGAGCTGACTGCAACCTTGAGTTTCCATTTTGAGCTAATTTATCACCATGCCACATAGATGTGTTGCTGGCAGGTGCAGCAACATGACAGAAGGTGGATTCACGTTGCATTCAGGGCCCAAGAATGTTCAAACTGCAAAGACTTGGATGTGTTTTGCGAGAAGTTCACGGGCACATATGAAGTGGTCTCTCCTCTGCACATTTTACCGAAGACTTGTACAAGACCTCTGATCTGTTGAGGAGCATTGGCTATAAGCCTGTATTGAAAGAGCGTGCAGTACCAATAACTAAAAGGAAAAGAAAACTACAAGAAAAGGAAAATAAGTTCAGTTGCACCAGTTCTCCCTGAGTGTGAGCCAAGGGTTGCTGCTAAAACCCAGGACGGAATGGGACAGGACCCATCATCACTTGGGCAGTGACCTCCCCACGGTTGTTGCTAAAACCGGTGATGTCCCGTCCCACCCCGGGTTTTAGTAATTGCCTGAGCCGAGCAGTAATGGCGGCGTACTCAGTATGGTGAAAATGGAGAATGAGTGGACCAGCCGTCTGATTTCTCCTCTGGATATTCTTGCCTCAGCAGCAATATCTTGCCCTTACGTGGAAGAAGCAAATGAATGGAGAACTGAACAAACAACTGAAAGTCAAATTGTTTTGAAACAAAATCAGCCACAAGATTGGCCTTCAAGAAGTGAGAACAGACGGGTAAAGAAGCGATTCTCATTTGGATACAAAAACACTCGTTTACCTGCATTTAGATTAATACGTGTAACTTGTATTGTGTATTTAAGTTACCAGTATAAGATTATTTAATTTGCTTCAGAATGTGATTCTCAGTTCATCTGATTATTTAATTAGCCTTTGACGTTTTATCAGTGAAAATGCATGCATGTACATGTACATATATGTTGCACAAGTTATAACACCAATCCTGTTTTAATGAGAGTCAACCCACAATCAGTGAAATCAAATCAGTCTTAGTTGAGCAAGTCAGTAACGATATTTCTTACTTTCACCATAAATTTTTATTTATATGACTTTAGTCTATAGCTGTAAAAGGCCTCAGCCTTGAAACTGGTTACCACAGTGACGTCACGCACTCAGGGATGGCTGGCTCAACAGGGCAGCTTGAATGCCAACTTTGCAGTTGATTTTAATTCTAAAAAATATTTTTTTTTATTCCCATTTATGCAGCATACGAGTCAAGGATGGAGATACTATCCACTCACAAATTAATTTAAAAATAAAGGTTCTGTGTATCTGCTTTAAGTAGGTGCACACATAGTTCCTTAATAGAGTTCAGGTGCACTTTGTTAACAGTGCGCATGCTAGAGACTGCTTGATGTGTGCACAGCCCGAGGCACACTTTCAGATGCATGCGCTACAGTGCGCAGGACTGACAGAACCACCTCCCAAAGAGCTCCCACTGGGAGCAAAAATCCATCATACTTTGCCCTGGTAGGGGTTCGGGCTCAGGACAAGACTTGGATTCTTGACTAGTAGTGGGCTTGAACTTGGGACTTGACTTGGGCTCTGGGCTGGAATCATGCTCGGACTCTGGACTTGACTTGGGTCTTAGACTTGGCTCAGATCTAGGACTGAAGGTGGACTCAAGGCCCGGGCTAGATTCAAGCTCTGGCGACAACTTGGGCTTTGGGCTGGACTCTGGCACCAGCTCAGGAGATGACTCAGGCTTGAGCTCTGGATCTGGCTTGGACTCGGGGCTGGGCTCGAGCTCTGGAGATGACTTGAGTGTTGGGTTGGACTCTGGCTTTAGCTCAGGAGATGACTCAAGCTGGAGTTCTGGAGCTGGCTTGGGCTCAGGACAGGAAGCGAGCTTCGACTCAGGCTCCAGGCTGTATTCGGGATCAGTAGAGGACTCAAGCTCTGGACTTGAATTGGACTGTGGACTTGATTCTAGTTCACACTCAGGACTTTGCTTGGACTCAGGACTTGGCTCTAGTTTGAACTCTGGACTTGGCTCTAGTTCAAACTCCAAACTTGGCTTGGACTTGGAACTGGACTCAGGCATGGGCTCGAACTCTGTCAGCGCATTGCTTCAGTTCTGGTTAAGACCTGACGGTGGGATGATGTCTTCATGGCCGGACAGTGGCAGGACAACAACAATGACAACGCCCTCATAGCTGGGCAGCAGTTAGATGATGACACCTTCATCGCCAGGAGGTGGTGGGATGATGACACCTTCATAGCCAGCTGAAGCAGAGGTCGCTCTGATATTCTCTGACACAGGGTCAGGTTCTTGCACTGGCCTTAATTTTGGCATCAGCACTGAAGCTGGCACAAGTGCCAACTCTGGCGTAGGCTCTGATACTGGCTCTGGCACTGGAGCTGACTCTGGCACTGGTGTACAATAGGCTCTGGAGTAGACACTGGCACAGGCTCTGATGCTGGCACTGGAGCTGACTCCGATACTAGCACTGGCATAGGCTCTGGAGTAGACATTGGCACTGGGTCTGACACTGGAGCTGACTCTCACACTGGCGGTGGCACTGGTTCTGGAGTAGACACTGGCACTGACTCTGGTTCTGGAATGGAACAGGTATTGGTGCTCACTCTGGCTCTGGAGCAGACGCTGGTGCTGGAACTGGAACAGATGCTGGCACTGGAACTGGAACAGGTGCTGGTACAGGTTTAGGCATGAGTTCTGATACAGACTCTGGTTCAGGCATTGTTTCAGGTGCTGGTTCTGGCTGAGAAACCAGCTCTGGAGAGACAGCCCATATATAAAACTTATCAAAAACCTGTGGAATGACATGAAGAGGTCTATGTACAAGAGCTCCCCTCTTGATTATATGGATCGAGAACATTTTTGGAAAGAAGAGTAATAAAATTGCCAAATCAAGATGTGGTAGACTCAGTGATGTACACTGTCAGAAATAGGGGCAAACTAGGAGTCCAGTTCTGTCCCCCAAGGTACAATCTACACTACTGTACCCCCTAGGTCTCATTATTGGACTTCAAGGTGACTATGTGTACCTTTTTAGGGTCAAAAAGGTACATATATGTTCACAATTAGTATATAAAATGTACAAATAAGAACCTTAGAGGGTACTGTCCCAGTGACAAGCCATTGTACTACTAAAGGTACAATAATGTATTTTGTTTTCTGAGAGTGTATTCTAAGCAAAAGGTGCTTTAACAAAATTGTGAAGCCAGGTTATTATTAGATGTTTATTTCTTGTTTTTCTAAAACATTTGTTTTTCACTTAAATTTTGTCAGAATGATCTGAAACAATTTATCTCAGTTTCTTTTTCTTTGTCATAAAAACATGTAATTTAAAAAGCGGTGTGTAGATTTTTTGCAGCCAGTGTATAATTTATTAAATAATATTTGGCTCCATTTCAGCAAATCCATCCATCCATTATCTCTAGCGACTTATCCTCTAAAGGGTCACAGGCAAGCTGAAGCCTATCCCAGCTGACTATGGGTGAGAGACAGGGTACACCCTGTACAAGTCACAAGGTCATCACAGGGCTGACACATGCAGACAAACAACCATTCATACTCAGTCAATTTAGAGCCACCAATTGGCCCAACCTGCACATCTTTGGGGGAAACCAGAGCACCCAGAGGAAACCCACATAGACATGGGGAGAACATGCAAACTCCACACAGAAAGGCCCTTGTTGGCCGCTGGGCTCGAACCCAGGACCTTCTTGCTGTGAGGCGACAGTGCTAACCACTACACCACTGTTCCGCCCTGAAACACACTTAAAAAAAAAAAGTTGGGACAGAGGCATTATGACCATTGTATTACATCACCTTTCCATTAATAACACTTTTTTAATCTTATGGAATCTGAGGATACTATTTGTTGCAGTTGGAATTTTTGTCCATTCTTGCTTGATATAAGACTTCAGCTGCTTAACAGTCCATGATCACCATTTTCTGATTCTCCTCTTAATAATGATTCTCAATAGGAGACAGATCTGACTGGCACCAGGCCAGTCAAGCACATGCACTCTGTTTCTACGAAGTTACACTGTTGTAGCCCATGCAGAACGAGGCCTCTCATCATCCCGCTGAAATAAGCATGGATTTTCCGGGAAAATACGTCACCTTGATTAATAAGTTTCTCTAAAATACCAATATATCAATGGTACCTTCACACACATGCAACTCACCCATGCTGTAGACACTGATGCCCCCATACCATCACAGATGCTGGCTTTTGGACCTTTCTCTGATAAATTGGATGGTCGTGTTCACCTTTGATGCTGAGAACTCAATGTCTGGTTTTCCTGAAAACAAGCTGAAACGAGGACTCATCTGACCACAGCACATGCTTCCACTGTCTTGTGGTCCATTTAAGAGGAGTTCGGGTCCAGAGAAATCCGAAGCATTTCTGCATCCAATGAATTGCTTTTTCCTTGCATAATAGCGAAGTCATAATAATAAAGTTGGGTTGCATTTCTGGATGCAGCGGTGGACTCTTATGTCACGACGATTTTTCTAAATACTCCTGAGCCCATGTGGCTATATTTGTCACATTAGCATGACAGTTTCTCAGGCAGTACAGCCTGAGGGCTTGAAGGTCACACTCATTCAACAGTGGTTTCCGACATTGCCCTTTACACACGGAGATGCCTCCAAAATCCCTGAATCTTTTCATAATATTATGTATTGTAGATTTTGAAAGACCTAAAATCTTGCACCGAGATGTTCTTTTTTAATTGACTCTCAGTTCTCTCACGAATCTGAGCTCAGAGGAATGAGCCATGACCTTGCTCGTAAAAGACTGAGCCTTTGGTGCATGCTCCTTTTATCATGTTACCAATTAACCTGCTTCTTGTGGAATCTTCTAAAATGGTGTTATTCGAATAGCCTTTAAAATTTTCAGTCTTATTTTGCCTCTGTCCCAACTTTTTTTTGAGTGTGTTGCAGTCATCAACTTTGTTTATATTTACAAAATACAATTAAAGTTGGTCAGTAAAACTATTGAAAATCTTTTCTTTGTACTTCTCAGTTAAATAAAGGTTCACGTGAGTTAACAAATCATAGATTTTTGTTTTTATCGCATTTTGGAAAATATCCCAACTTTTCCAGAAATGGGGTTAGTATAAATTAAACAAAAAGCCTGTCTTGTTTTATGTAAGAGTGAGTACTTGGTGTGATAAATGGGTCCATTTCAGTATCCTTGACTTGCAAGTGACGTCAAAGCAAAATAGAAACTCGGATGTCAACCGTGTTGGTAGATATACAAATGCAGGGTCAAGCGACATTCCATACAAAACAGACACGCATGCACAACTCTTGTTTTTCCACTGCTTTAAGCGTTCTTTTAGCTATGCCATATCTTTGTGCTGTATATGGTTGTAGTCACAACAGTACTCGTGACCATGGCACGTTCCAATTTTTTAGAATTCTGTCTGTGATTCAGAAAGAGGGCAAGGAAGCTCTGAGGCTTAGTACAGAGAGGAGAACGGCTGAACAACATCGGCAGGGCTGATCTAACAGAGGCTAAAGCCAAAACAGCTCATGTTTGCAGTAATCATTTTATCTCAGGTGAGATTCAAAAGCTTTCTCAATAATATCATCATGGAAGAATTTTATTTCGTGTTGCTAATTTTATAGCAAAATTCTCGCATTCTCTTGTTGTGGTTCACTTGGCCGTTGTTATAATTTTAATATGTGCATTACCATTTTGCTTCTAGGCGCACCAGCAAAATTATACAATAGAAACAATCAAGACTGGGCACCCACTCAGAAAATGGGCTATATTTCGTCCAAGGTCGGACTTGATTCTTTGGCAGCCAAACCAGATAGAACACGATATCTGGGTACTTGATGGTCGGTAGACATCTTCAGAAAAGTCTAACTTTTTTAATAAAATGGGTCAGAACCGCACATATCTATCTTCTCTTTGTATTGAATCGTCGCTTGACCTTTCAAATCGTGGTAATACTGAGAATTCAGCATTGTTTACAGACACGCTTTCAGCGGCTGCCATCCTAGTTGCTTTGTGTATCCACCATCATAGCGGACGCTCATGACATAGTACATTTTGATCATGTGGTTGCAAGTCATCTATTACGAACTTTTTGGTTCGAAATACCATTAAATATTTGGCCATCCCTCAAGAAGTTTGTTAAAGCGGGGTTGCAGTGTAATGTGTCAAACATTTAAATAAACATTAAGGCTACAGTATTACTGATAGTATTACTTCTTAAAAGTTGATATATCATAATTAATATCAAAAAGACATACTGTCTAGTAAAGTATGTGACATTTGGCAGTTATACATTCCCTGCTATAATTTAACAAGCTGGAAATTAAAATAAAGTGCTCATTTAAGCAGTATACCAAACATAATGCTGGGCGGCATGGTGGTGTAGTGGTTAGCATGGTTGCCTCACAGCAAGAAGGTTCTGGGTTCGAACCCAGCGGCTGGCAAGGGCCTTT
>JAODVO010000019.1:21416484-21426846 GCA_025400055.1 Notarius lentiginosus
ATTAATGCTATTCTCCTGAGAAATGCGAAAATAAATGTTGACAAAAATTGCTACCATGTTTGTTGTTGTGAACGAGCAAGTTGCGCCAGAGGTCTGCAACTGGGATCCGTATCGTAGGATACAGACCTGCCCGCCAGCCAATCAGAGCGCAGGATTTGATGGAAACCGGACAGCGAAAAAAATAATTCCCGATATTTCACTCTGACGTCACGCCCAATGTTTTCCTGCTGACTAGACGCGTGTTGTCAAAATGGCAAACGAGTTCAAACTTAATTCTCTTGATTAACTTGTGCTGTTTTGTGGCCATGTCAATAATAATAATAATATATGTTGGCTTGAAGATGTGAAGTTTATCATCTCATGTTGAAAAAATATTTCATTCGTTTGCTTCACTCACTCGGTGTTAGCAAGTTACAGGTTTTTAGCTTTCTCTTGAAATTTTTTCTTTTATTTCTTTTTCCTCAGGGTAGTAAAACTCTCTTTTGCTGTGAAGACTGTCGTTATCGTTGTCCATGCTGTAAAATTAATGCTATTCTCCTGGGAAATGCTGGCAAAAATGTATAAAATTTTTGATAAGCCTATAAATCTTATTATTTAAAAAAAAAAAAGGTTGTGAACGAGCGAGTTGCCAGAGGTCCGTACCGTCGGATACGGACCCACTCGCCAGCCAATCAGAGCGCAGGATTTGGACCGCGAAAATTTTATTATTTTTTTAAATTGTTCTTTTCGATAAAACTGACAAAATAGGGAAAAAATCCTGACTTTTCCACCGTACGTATGGGCATCATGTCTTTTGCAATAAACATAGCAATAGCATCTGTGATTGCCTTCCACCATTCTTATCATAAGGCACACAGTTCGAAAATGTGTCAGGGAGGGTTGCTTGCTTTACTGTGGATGGTGTGCTGGTGCTGCGGCTGTTTTCATTACGCTGGGAGCAGCACTTCTCCCACTCCGCTGCAGGCTTCTGTTTAAGGTGTTGGAATAAATTTGTCGTGCTGCTTCCTTTGGAAGCAACCGTTTTCAAACACACCTCACAACGAGGACTTGTTTGGTCTGCGTCCGACGCCGCAAAACTGAACCAATTCCACATCACGGAGGAAGTTACTCCTTTCTTGGGCAGAAGTTGCAGCTCTCCCCCAATCGCTGCCATGCTGTTTAAGTGCGTGGGAGGAGGACGATAGTGTCAGTGCCCGATCCGTTCTGCACATGCGCAGAGGGGAGCATCGGTGGCGGAGGTTAAAACTGAGAGAAAACCGATTTTCATAAAAACATATCGTCCTTAACTGTAAATTCGAATTAAATCGATAAAATCGATTTGTCGCCCAGCTCTACCATCTACCTTTAAATATTGAGCAGACATTAACACAATGTATAAAACACAAAAATCTTTTAAAATGTTCCAAAAAGAAAATCAATGTGCAATAAAGTGGAAAAAAAAAAATATTGATAGCACTAAAATTTTATTAATACTTGGAGAAGTATTAGTTTGAAATGACCGCTTTAAGATGCTTCCTGAATGAAGAAACTCCTCTCTCAGTGTTCAGGTGGGATTTTGACTCATTCTTCTACGCAAACAGTCTTTAAATGAAATGGTGAGTCATGATCTTCAGTTCATTCTTCGGGTTTGAGTATGGTGATTGGGCCATTCCAACATCTATTTTCTTCCGATGGAACCAATGGTGTCTCCTTTGCAGTACGTTTTGGATTGTTGTCCTGCTGTAAATTCCACTCGTACCTCATCCGAATGCATGGCAACAGATTCTTCAAGAGTTTTCCAGTACATGGTTCCATTCATTTACCCTTTCATAAGCAAACAGCCCCGTACCATGATGCTTCCACCTCTGAACTTGATTGTCCGTATGATATTTTTAATGTCATGGCACTCTGAAAAGTTAGATTTCCCCCCTCGGCTCAGCACGCTACATTGTCCCAGTAATCAACAAGCTTCTCCAAATGTTCTGGAGCAAACTTCAAACATGCTTCAACATGCCTTTTCTTCAGTAATGGGGTCTTTTGGGGTGATCAAGAATGGAGACTGGGGCTGTGGAACCCACTGCTTCCAGCTCTTTCGAGAAAGCTCTTCTGACTGCCCAGTCAGAAAAGCTTGTGAGGAGCTCCTGTGCATGACCAGTTGATGGTTGAGTGATGTTCCGTCACATAAAGGCTATGATGATTCTTACAGGAACATTTAGGATTTGAGAAATCCATCAGTAACCAGTGCTATTGCTATGCTGCTCAACAATCTTCTTGTGAAGGTTTTGGGAAAGTTCTTTGCTACTATACGTTTCTTGCATGAAAGCTTCGAACCAAATGATTTGTTTCCTTGAATTTGGGGCGAGTTTCCCCTTTTTCAAAAATGGGAAGCACGAACCTATCAACATGCACTAACCCAGTTTACTCTAATTAGCACAAGTCGGAGAACTAATGAGTGCAATCATCTGGGTTTCTTTCCCAATACCAATCCCCGTTCAACACAAACTTTATGGACTCGAATATTAGGATTTCTTTTTCTGTGTGGTTTTATGATGTTAATGCCAACGCCTGTTCAACATTCCACGTGAACAAGCTGCAGAGCAAATATGTCCAATCGAAAAATAGTTAACATACTGAATCCTTATTTTTGCAGGGTATAAAATGAGCACCCACCTCTTGCCAATTGCAAGGAAACATCTTCATTGGAGAATATAGGAGGTCAGCCACCATTGCTGAAACAGATCTACTTCACTACAAACTCTCAAAAGTCACAACACAAGTCATTAACTACATTTGGCAATTCTTTGACTGACCCTCACCGTCCTCCCTCGCTATAGCTCGATGCAAGAGATGTGATGTCATTTTTGGCCTGCTGAAAAATACAGGGCGTTCCAAAAGATTTGATATATATTTCACAATCTTTGCCAATTCTCGTTCAATTGACCTCAAATTTTAACAGTATGCGTGGAAACCAGTCAAAATTGTTTAACTTTTTTGGTATAGAAATGCCATTCACTGGAAAAGAAAAAGGTGTTTTGTGTGTTCGAGTACGCTTGAACGAGACTGTGCATTCATGAGAGAATTCTCTAAAAATGCACCAACTGCAATGCAGATTTGGACATGGCACAAAAAGCTCAAAAGAGGAAGGCTGTCTGTGTCTCAGGCGGAGCGCATATTGAAAATTTGTGAAATTGTTCATGGAATCCGCATACTTATGAATTTCTCATTCAAAATTTGAGGAATAAATCTTATATTGCTCAACATTAAGCCTGTTCAGTTTCATTTGCCTAGACTGTGTAGTTTCTGGGATATTTACATCTCAAATATACATTTTTTTTTAAAAAGACCCTGTATTTTGGCCACGTCCCCCCAAGTTTAGCAGCCATTGGCAGATAGACAAACAAGTTAATTTAGGATCCTGCCCACTGTACAGTACATGACCAAAATGAATGTGGAGACCGGACCATCACACCCATTTGCAGATCTTCCCCAAAGTCTTGCCACAAAGCTGGAACACCACAAATTATATAGAATGTGTTTTCATAGGCTGTAGCATTAAGATTTCCCTTCACTGGAACTCAGGGACCCAAACCTGTTTCAGCATGACACCACATACCCTATGCATAAAGCAAGGTCAATGAAAACATTGTTTGCTGAGGTCGGTGTGGAAAAACTTGAGTAGCCTGCACAGAGCCCCGAACTCAACCCTGTTTAACACCTTTGAGATTGCCTAGAACACCAACTGAACCGCAAGCCTCCTCATTCGACATTCATCGCAAGTCTAGCACTAACAGTGAAAGAGATAACCCTCTGACCTCCATGTTATCGAGAGACCAGTCAACCCATTTTTTCAACAGGCAATACTAGAAGTCGACGGGTAATTTTCTGCAATGATGGGCTTCAAATTCCTCTTAAAGAAAATTATAATGAAACAAAAAACGAGCAACGTTAATTGCACTGGCAGATCAAAATAAACGCCAGTGGATGAGTGGGGACCCCAAACACCACCATAAATCTGCATCCCACACACACGTGTTTCTCCAGTACAATGTGTTTGCGCTCCCTTATTTCTGAAGTGGGACATGATTTGCTGCTCGGAACCGATAGCATGCTCCCATTGACCAGCACATGGCACGGCAACCGACCCTCGCAGCGGAGCTCCTGTGCAGGCCAAAGGCCCGTGTGAGTGGAGCCCCATCGGCATACGGTGTGGATGCATAAAGAAACATATCGAGTTGTTTTCTGATTGTTTCGGTCCTGTGCATGCGTGCCCTGACTCTACTAAATCAGGCCAGAGCTATTCTTTTCCTGTGCATGTTTTGTACAACATGAAACAGTATAGCAACTATAATGGCAAAGAAATAAAACAAAAGAGGCTGGCGATACGAAAATTCTACAACCCAGAAACAGATGGGAGCTCTGCTTTTAGGCAGTGCCCAAATCTATATATTCCTTGGTTCAGCCAGGTTCAGCTGTAGGCGTGTGTGAAATCTCCAATCATAGATGTCCAGAAGTGCTGGCGACCAGTGGTTTTCTCTGCCTACACAGACGGTCCACACCAGCTACTCGAGCCCAGAAAAATAAAAACTTGCCTTTCAATGTTGAAGTGATTTATATTGTCTCCACTGCCCATAATTTGCTGCAAATCCAATTATTATGCCACTATGACATTGTCTTCAATTCCGGTCATGACCGGAAGTGACGCCATAGTTGCTGATCAATTCTCATGCTCTGATTGGCTGAGATGGACCTTGTGACCACACCATAGCACATGTCATGTTACAGAGCCAGGTAGCAAACTACAGAGAAAGCCAAGCACACATGCATCTGGAGGGAAATTTCATACATAGTTTGCAAGTATTTTACAAGGAAATGGTTAGTAATTTATTAACAGAGTGCAACAGAAGCCACGCAAAAATTTCAATTTTTTTTTTTTTTTTTTGGGGGGGGGAATGCCCCCAGACCACAGTGCATTAGCCGCCTACTTTTTTTTTTTTTTTACCGCCAGCGACTTCAGATTTTCTGGAGAACACTGTCTCATGTTTACACACGAGCAATATGTACACAAACGTTAACTTCTGTGGTTGAGATAGCCATTACCAAACCATGCTAACCAGGACTGAGCATTACAAAATTAGGCACAAAGGCGACATGCGATATAAAATGGCATAAATTAAACAATTTTCTTGAAATTATACGAGTTTACGATTCCTTTTTCAGAAATTCACTACCGAAAAACAGCTTCTCCCAACTGCTTTTTCATGCAAAAATTGCCCCAAAGGGCCCCAAATTTGCTTCAATATTTCAAATTTTCCCTGGAGGAACATGCCCCCAGACCCCCCCCTAGTAGTTCTTCACTCGGCCATCAAATATCTCTCAATTTCTAGATAATACCCTGCCTCTGACCAGCGACACCCCTTTGGGTCATTTAGCTCAGGTTGAGAAAACACTATGGGTTCGGCAACTGCTGAATCAGCTAGTGACATTAGATTGCTGAAACTTGTTGAGAAACGAGACTCCCTGAGTGAGATAGTGATGTTTTCCTTTTGGGGTAAGTGACGGTGGAGAGATGGAGTCCCCTCCGACACCTGTGTGCAAACGGTGCCTCAAGTCATGAGTGGCAAGAGGCAGCAATACATGTAAATCCAGTGAAACATTTAAGGCATGTACACCAATTTGTACAAAGAATTCCATGAACTGAAGGTGCACGTGATCACATAAAATGTTAGCTTCTTCACAATATTTCCTGTCCTGAATCTAGCAAACGGACTACCTTGCTTATAACCCAAGTTTAGCCAACCTAATACATGTTACATGGGGCGAACTGGCAGCCAGTCACTGTGATGACAGCACTAAGGCTGCCATTTGTCTTCTTAGCCTACTCAGCAGTCAACTCCTTAAATTCATGAATGAAACAATAACGAGGCCATCAAAATAACTTAATCAGAGGTTTGTAAAATTAGCTTACTTATAAGTCCTTCTTTCTACACTGGTCACCCAGACAGACAGAAGCAGGAAGTTAACATTTTCACTCATTTAATGCAGTGTTTAAACACCACAATTTTTTATTCTTTATTACATTTCATTAGCTTGCTTACGTATTGCATTCGTACCAAACTAGTACCATTACCATTCTGCCAGGCACTGTACCAAACCCAAAATTTTCAGATCGAACCAACCCAAGTGTCTCCGGTTTTGAGATGGAATGCTCAACCAACACATACACGGGATAGTCAAGCGTCCACATACTTTTGGCCAAACTGAGTATCTGAACTGATTTATGTCGTCAGGAATACAAAATGCTTTGGCAGTTCTCATCCAAAACCCTCCTGGTTAAAATACTAATGGGTGCTTCCAAATGATATCTGGAAAGCTTATTCACAAACAAATAAAAAACCCACAACCACCCCACATACACTCGGAGAATGTCGAGAACTTTTGCTAACTAAATTATGACAGAGTATTTGTTTAAACCTAACATTGAAGAGTGCTCAACATATCAATGGAAAACGAACTTGAAGACTTACAACAGCTGTCTGCCGAGTGCATTTTTGCAGTCATAAAAGTCCTAAATCTGTACAAATCCAATAACATTCCCTTAATTGGTATACGTATATCTTATCAGTCCAATGTATAAATTTCTGCACTTTTTTTTTCTTTCAAAAATTCCACACATGTTGGCAGAAAAGTAGCCACTGATAATTACATCTATCCAAGTAAGTGCTATGATGAAAATTTCTCCCATTAGACCTGCCACACTTGAAGGTCGGCTGAAATTTGTGTTTCAGATTTGGTCAAAAGTTCAGTGTAATTTAAATATGAAAGTACATCAGCTCTAAAAGTCAAACACATGACGCACCTAACGCATCATGAGATGTCAAGTTTCCTGTTTCTCTGGCAGCTGAGGTCTTGTGAGGCTGATCTACTTGACCCTTAGTCTAACACTTATCATTTAAAAGGTGTTTTTCATCAACAGGCCTACTGCTGCGTACCGGTACACCGAACCGGTACTGGATTTGTAAAAGGTTTCGGTTCAAGTCCAGTTAAAACCGGAACGTCGGGAACCAGTACTTGGAAAAAAACTAGCACTTACGTATATTCTCCTTTTTGTTCTCAACCATTTAAAACCTTCCATAGATCGAGAAATTTGCGCTGAGAAAAGACAAACATCGTGTCGGCTTCTGATATGGCGGCCCTTACTGAACTCACAAAGTCTTGCAAAATGTCGCAACTGCTCACGAGATCTGTGCGACGTCAAGGGAAGCTAGCGATGTGATTGGCTTAGACATAGCGGGCTGCTGTGGTTGCCATATTGGAGATTTGGTAGCGTAGCTAACTCCTTCGTTTGGTCTACGGTGTCACGGGTCATGGAAAAACAATGCCGCGGGGCTTTAAATCCAGTAAGGTGTGGGAGCATTTGACGAAACTGCCGCTAGATACTGCGAAGTGTACAGAAAGTACAGTACGCTCTAGACTGTACAGTCACTACAGTGTATAGTAGTGTAATGCGTATAGTCTACTCTTCAGCAAAGTTTTAGGGATTTAGGCTCAGTCAGCTCAGGGACTGTTTGGTTACTTTAGTTTGGTAAATGAAATAAATGTTTGTACTTCGTAGTAGTTCACTGTAGTTGCTGTCATAAGTCATTTGTAGACTAAGTGGCAAAAAGTGTATGTACCTTTTTTTTTTTTACATTTGTACTTTATAGAGAAATGTAGACACAAGTTGGAAGTCTTGGAACACAAACCGGACGAGTTTGAATTTGAGTTATGAGTTTATTTCAAATTTTCAATTGATAATTACTTAGCTTACAATAAGTTCATTTTAGTTACTCACACAAGCCATGGGCTCAGGTCCGGACTTTTAAGTCCAGACCTGAACCTGAACCTCTGGACTTGAGTCTGGACCTGAACCTGAATGTGAGTTTAGGTACGCAGCACTAGCTGGTACTGTATATGGCATCAATGTTAAAAACACTGGGCAATCACTCTGAAGGCTTCGTCAGTTCAGAATAAGGACCTCGACACTCACAGAGTAGGTCCTAGGACATGTAATTAAATCAAATGAACTCCGGCACATTGCATTCTGAAATGTAAAAACACAGCTCCAAAACCAACGATTCTAAACAAAAACAGTCCAAGGACAGGAGACAGAACTGGCTGTTAAAATAAACAGACAGGAACGAACACAAACACGAACCTGAAATCAAATTCACTGGTTCTTATTTTCTTTGGAAGCTTGCATCATTCAATCTATCCTACAGCCAAGTCAAGCAAAGAAAAATGAAGCTCATCAAATAAGTGATGAAAGGTCTTTACTGCTACCACATAAAATAGCCAACATTAGCACATCATTAGGATCGCGCAAAAAAAAAAGCCATCAAGTGACAAAGCATCTAAATGTGGCTTATTTCCTCATGATGCAGATTTTAAGAGTAAAAGGAAACCAAGAGGAAAAGCATAAATCCATGTTTCACACGGTTTCCCCATTTTCTGAAAATCTCAATTTCAAATGACCAAAAAAAAAAAAAACTCCGCCCCACAACCCCTCAACATATTAACCTACAGATAGTAAAAGTACGGGTAAGAACCTGCATGCATGCGTGTGTATGAGCAAGCAGTCGTGTGTGGTGGAACAGGCCTGTTGGAGGACAGTAATTTGGCTTAGGCAGACTGGAACTGCACTTTGTAAGATCCCTCCACACCGCCTGAAGATCTGGCACGCTGCCTCACAACAAAAACAGTGATGTAACCTAGTAACAAGGCTTTGACATCTTCACTCCTAACCGAAACTTGGGCCATAGCTTCCATATCAACAGCGTTATTATAGTGTGGGGCAAGGCCTCGTGTTGTCTTAGTGATTGCAGGAGGGAAAAACAGGGAGGGGTGGGAAAGCCTTTCACCTGCCCTCAAGTCAATGGGATATTCCTCACTTTTTCCAACCCTGAGGCTTCAGGTTTTGATAAATGAGAAAAGCAAAAATAGCAACAGTTTATTTTTGTATTTTGGAGAACTGGAGCACTGTGACCGTCTGCGAGAACCATCCTACAACTTTTCAGAGGAACGCAAAAATTAGTGGCTAATGTCAATTGTCCCTCTCCATTAAAGGCTTAATGCTTCTACTGAAACTTCACCAGGATGAGAACACATGAGTAACCAAGCTGTTACTTGCGTTTATTGGAGATTACTGTTCTGCTCACCTTACTGCCAAGGACATAGTTTGGCTTATTACCGTCTCCGACAGACCAGAACCTCTCATCCTGGTCTATAGACCCCTTGTGCATGACGTCACGCGTCACATGATAATTACACCTGGGGGTCAAACAGACAGACACCGTCTTTTGTGTAAGACAGGCTTAATCTGTCTTCAATATACACCGTTTTCAGTTCTTCAAATCGAGGAAGAGATAAAACGGTATTACCGTCTCTCTGATATCAAGAAAAGTGTTAAAAGAGAAGCAAATGCTTCAAGGACAATGAAGAAATGAGTGGTTAAGAGAACACGAGAGGAGCCAAGCCTGAAAACTCCAGAGAAATTTGTGACTGTATTTAAAATGTATTTTTTTTAAAAAGTCAGAAATGAGTATGGAAGGAGTTTGCTTAAGAATCTCGTTTTATTTTTTCTGCTCGCATTCGTGTTTTTCTTACAAGTGAAGCAGCTTCCTTATTCAACATGGAAAACCCAGATTAGTTTCAAACAGCTCGGACATAATTCAGTAAAAAACCCAACAAGGAGTGACAGGTGTGATATACCCTGAAAGAACAGAAAAGATTAAGAGCAGAGAGTGTTGAAGTTTTGTTTCTGTGATCAGAGGAACCCAGTCCTGTGCAAAACCTCACCAGGGAGCCAGAGTGTCGTAATGAACCTACAGTTTGAAAAAGTGTTCTACACAAACGGACTGAACTTTACAACAGGTGTATGCATGTGAAATGGAAATAAATCGACTAAGGCAGGAAAAACTATTTTGGATAAAATTGTCATTGTCCGTTACACACTTCTCAACCAGTGAGATTCAGCTGTGCTTTTTGAATAAAGAATAAATGAAGAGGGAACTGAACATCAACCGTTTATTGAAATTATTATTCCAAGGGTGATTATAGTTACTATGACAATAGATACAACTGGAATGTGCCGATTCTGTTAGCGTTTGTAATTACTGTACCATCCACTATGGAGATAAACTTAAAATAAAACCTTAAAATATTTTTTGAAAGTATAGAGCAAGATATTGTCATTTTACAAATAACACTTCAGATATTGTTTTAACAGTAATAAGTATCAATGTATAAATGGAGTGCAAATAAAGAAACCTTTATTTATTCGTCACATGCACACTTCAAGCACATTGAAATTCATCCTCTGCATTTAACCCATCTGAAGCAGTGAAC
>JAODVO010000019.1:21458896-21470663 GCA_025400055.1 Notarius lentiginosus
TCCGATTCCGAGGCCGCACGGTCAAACCAGTGAGCCACATTCACCGATTGCTTCGCAACGGCCATAGGTTCATACATCTATGGTTTCACCTCTCAATATTCAATTTAGAGAGTTCCTACTTCAAAATGGCTATCGCTTTCAGACATTTTACACAACCTCTCACAACCAAAATCCATACACGTGTGCTCGGTTCGCAAGTAAACACAGAGCTGCTCCCAGTCCGTTTGCCTTGAATGACGTCACGATGGCGGCCCCCTGGCGGTGAAAGTGCGCACAAGTGAGATGTAAGCAAACCTCCAGAACTTGTGCAAACCAGTATATTTTAACCGTTTTATTCATTTTAGGGTGCAAATTAGACACCAGGAAGATTGAATTTGCTTTTTGGGTCGTCGTTCTAGAAAATAAAGTCGAGATTCTACGTTCCACCTCCGACCCTTGCCTATGACCTTGAACTGCATGCGTCACTCACTCAGTTGGTACCAAGTTAACTACTTCAGACAACGCACTGACGAATAAATTGTGAAAAATCTATATTTTCCAAACCTTTTCCCCCCTCATCAGAAATTAACACCATTCATTTTAATCACAGCTCATCTTAGAGTGCGTCACTGACGAGTTCAGCCCAGAGTGACTGCGTTTACTGATCAGACGTTTAACTTCTACAAGCACAGAGGAAGCCGGTCACAAATTGACTGTGCACATCATGCTTATAACTGAACCTTTAGTCAATAGACTGCATCTCTTCAGAGGTATATTTTCAACCGGGTGTTCAATAAGTTAGTGGAATTAAATTGATATCAAATGACATTAAGAAATCCTAATTATCCCTATTTAAACTGAGCAAAATCCTGCACACGGTGAGCACTGAATAGAAGCATGCGTCTCTTGCTGAAAGAACAGAGAGCGAAACGTATTTTGCTATTTTACCAGACAGCTGTGGTCTTTCAAAACCAGTCACTGAAAATGGGGAACAAGGTGACAAAGCTGATCAAAGTAGTATTACAACATTGGAAAATGAACAGTTTAAATTTGAAACTAAAACATAAATACTACATAAAATACCAAATACTAAAAGTGGAAAACCACTCTTCCCACACTGGCTTTGATCCTGCTCGCTAACTTTTAATATTGCTGGCAAACTTCAGTTTTACCTTCTGACAGAGAAAAGGCAGTTAAGTCAAAAAAAATTCCAGTCATCAAACTAAGATCAATGACTGGGTAATACGGTGTATCCCCAGAGCATTCGAGGGAAAGTTTGTGGTAAAGTATGCTCGGCCTAATCAAAGTGGTAATGACGGAGTGGCAGTGCACGCTCCACTCAAAACCACACAGAGCAACTTCAGGAGGACTCAGGGTTTCACACAACTGAAATGTTGACTCTTGAGTGGAGCATTGTGCACTTTATAGCCTAAATAAATCAAAATAGGGAACAAAACACCATGACGCGGTCATTTAGAAGTGCTTCCATTTTTATGAATAACGTGCTCTGAAATCATGTGTTAGATCCGTGACTAATCACGACTTGGAGGCAAGTTGCTGTGCTCAGAGTGTTAATGCCACGAGCCCTCTCCAAAACATGCACAAAAATGTTCATTATTAGGGGTGGAAGTCTTCACACACCCCTATTATTTAAAGTGACAGACTCAGGATGCAATTATAAAACAATTCTGATGCATCTCACTGCTACACATGATGTAGAGCTGTGTAACCACTTTTTACTTTTAAATGCTGTCCCCTGGCTCCAACCTGGGCAGCAAAGGGACAAATCTTCTGCAACGTAACCCGCAATAGACCGGGTACTTCACTTTGGCCTTGTTGAATGATGTTAAAGCTTTGCCACTTGCTTGTGTGATTTCCACCGAGCAGGAATAGCAGAACTCGTTCAACCCCAGGTGGAAACCCAGGCTTTCGTCTAAACAGGGGAACGGGGCGCTGCGCCCTCTTACTCTCAGCGTGCGCCCCCTTACCAAAATGCCGATTGAACCCCAAGTCACACTTAGGCCATGCACTTCTACGCCACTGCACGACATGCAATCTTTCTCAAAACGATCTTTTCTCCGTGAAAACATCCCAGCAACACCACGTGACAATGTGCCTGATCATCAAATACGTTATAATTACTCCAAAAATATTCCAATTGTCGTAGATACACCGTCAGACGGTGCAAAAACGATCCGAATTAGCGTTTTCCAGACCAAGGCGCCATGTTGTTTACTTGTCGCGGCTGCTCTCGCAAGATTTGACATAGGTTACATACAAGGTCAGCTGACTTGCAGAGCGAGATTTCTCGAGACTGAATGACTTTTCACCCACCGGCGCGGGAGCTTTTGACAGAAGTTTGAGAGTTGTTTTTATTGACACTTGGGCATTTAAAGATGTCATCCCGCGGCACGAAACAGAAGAAAGCCAAAGACTGTCCAGGGCAGAAGATGATGACTTCTTTTTTTTTCTGTCACAAAGTGGATAAAGATGTTTCCGATGGCGAGATCGCGACAATCGAGGGATCGGTCCGTGCCGCCGGTTGAAGCTCGTTGAAGCTGTAGCGCTCACTGAAAGACGTGCCAACCGAGCGCTGTGACAGCAGCGTCACGGAATCCGTGATGAACGAAGGCCAGATGTCTTGCTCTGATGAAGCACTGAGTGTTCAGTGGAAAAGCAAAATGAGAAAAAAGTCCAAGTTCCAAGAAAAGTTCATGTACGTTTTTGTTTTTTAAAGCGCGCTTACATTTTTTGCATGGTTTCAAACTTTGTGATTTGGGTTGGATTCCAACTTTACAATGTTTTTTAGTTTCCTTTTAAAGAAAATTATTTTGCTCTGGAATTAATTTTTTCTTGATTTTGAACAACTAACTCGACCTTATTCTAGTATAAGAAAATAACAGATTTCTCAGGTGAATGTTTAATACTTTCCAAGTTTGATTCATTTGAATTATAAAATTTGAATCATGAGGAATCAGTATTGTGTAATTTGAATTATGAGGTATTAGAATTTGAATTAGTGTTTGTGACAAAGTTTTATTTTCTTTTTCAATGTTGACAATTTGTAACAATTTCCCCTCTCAGATAGCCTCAGAATGTCCCATTGTAGCTTCAATTTTTCAAAGGCTTCGCGAGAGGGGGGGGGATGGCGCGTGTCCCCCCCATCACTTCGCTCCCTCACCATGGTGAGCACCCTCATACTAAATTTTTCTAGAAAAGCCCCTGGAAACCGATCATGAATTTAGATGTTCATTGGATTCTCAAAACACAATATCTCAGTACGACTGTGCTGACACGTGGCATGCCTCTCATCAAGTTCTCATCATCCCTTCAATTATAAAATCCGTAGCATGCCCATACCCAGCACTATAACAGCAAAGGGCACGGGGGCAAGTTTGTCAGTCTTCAAATCAGTTAGGCTTTACTCGTTTCTAACGTACACAACACTCCTGTTAGCCCACGCCTTTACATTTCACATCATTGGTCCAGACCAGTCACTAAAAAACACATCCTGGCTTAATTTTTTTTTTTTTTGTAGTTTTATCGGTTCATTGATGCAAAATCATTTCAGAGAGAAATTTGAGAGGCATCCAAGATGGATTTTTCTTCTCACGCTTATTAACTGCAGCAGTGACGGATATCACCAACTCCAAACTGCACCATGAAACAGAATCAAACACGAAGTTATGATGTTTTACACCTAGCTCTGTTTTTAACAATTTTCAAGCTAGGTAAAAATTAATCTATGACTCAAGAATTCAGTGTTGCATGCGACATGGAGACAATACACAGGGAAATCATGTTCCTGAATTCAACTTTCAAATAAGCTTTTCGTCTAACCTGTCAAATTGCAGTCAAGGGTGGGATGATCTTCAGCCTGACACCCTGCCAAGCTGCTTGTGTTGGTGGTTTTGAAACGAACGGATTTAGAACACACTATTTTTGAATGCTGCACATCCTCAACAACAAGATAAGAAAAAACAGGACCAAAACCTCTCCCTCTGAACTCGGTTTTTTTCTCAAAGCCGAGGATGTAAAACTCTTCATTTGCACTTCGCTGGCACCTGCTACTGGAGCCACTGTACATGTCTCGCCAACACATTTCGAGTCGCCTACAGACAAAAACACATCACATTCGTGTTGCCATATTTAAATCAAAAGTCTCAAATGTGAAGGAAAAACCCTTTTACAACATTGCTGCACAGGAAAGGTATCAAACTTTCTGTACTTCATGCAACTCTAATGAGGATCAAGACAAGCAAGTGCAAACAAACAAAACTCGTCGATGCAAACTGAACACATTACCGCTTCTGTTGAAACTTGCTCTGGAGAGCGAAGTTGCCTCAAGCCATGATTAACGGAATATTTGAATATTCAAACTGACGTTGATGACATTTATCTTCGAATCCATGGGTATTTGAGGGAAAGAAAAAAACCCGTCATGATGCATTAAGCTGCGTCATGATTAAATTTAGTTTTGAAATGCGTCGTGCAAGAGTGAGCCAAGGCAGAAATGCCAAGGTAACGACTGGGGTTTTGTTTCAGGCTGTGAATGCCTCATTAGCATCGATCATATACCCTGAACAGTATTACTGCACGCCCAAGACAGTTTCAGATAGGAAAGGCAAAATTGGGTGGGTAAACACATCTGACTGGTTTAAGGGGGAGGCCTCTTTTTTTTTTTTTTTGGGGGGGGGGGGGGTATTATTATTTATTTAGGTGTGGTTATTAATACTAACTTCAGCTGGGAAGATCGTATCGATTATACAAGTTCCAAGATAAATAAGAAGTTGGGTCTTCTCAGGCGAATTAAAGCTGGTTTGTCTCTAGAGGCCCGGATATTGTTTAACAGCTGTATTTTATCTATTTTTGACTACACTGATATATGGGGTGATGGGGGAATTCTACTCTTATGGCACGACTTCAAGTTCTCCACAATAAAGCAGCACGTATAATTTTAGATTTACCTTTTCCTTCGTCAGGAACAGAGGCCTTAAAAAATCTTAAGTGGGTACTGCTTAGCCGAAGACGTGCCAAATAGAGTTATTTTCATTTACAAATGCCTAAATCAACGGTTCGCTCGAGTTTAATATTAATTTTAATCAGGATTATCACAACTATAACACTAGATTCAACAGTAATATTCGAAAAGCAGCAGTTAATACAAACTGGGGCCTGCGGACATGTACAAATTTTGCCGTAAACAAAACACTGGAACAAATTAGATAGTCATTGAGGGAAGAGACATCATGAAGTAAATTTCAAAAAGGTCTCACGAATATAGTTTTCTCGTCAAATTAGTAGTGTGATAACACATGAAATTTAATCTATTCTTTTTAGTCTATTGTGCTTTAGTCGGATTTTTTTTTTTTTAATTGATTTTGATCCGACCTTCCCTCCCCAGTTCACTCATTATTCATGGGCTGATATAAACCACTTTATTAAATTATGTTTTTCATATTTTATTTTGTATTGCTTTTATTTAATTTATTTATTATTTCAAACAACCCTTCTGTAAATCACTCTGACATTGGCATCCTCAATAAATATTGGAAAGATTATAGAGGAACAAGTTAAATATAATTAATGAAAACAGCATGAACAAAATGTATTAGTTGCAAAGCACTAGTTGAATGTAATCCAAGTCTAAAAAGCTTCAGAAGATTAGCTAAATAAAATATCTGGGAGTATTTCATATCCTACTATGCATTCACTAGGACAGTACACTAGTCGATTGTCACTGTACAAGCGAGGTAACCCCTGCATGTGTGCATATTTTATATATATTATACATACACACGGACCTGTAGATACGTATACAGTACACCAAATGAACCTTAATTTGTAAAGATCAGAACTTTTGATAAGCCAATTCCATTTCAGTAGCGACATCATCTCTCTGAATATCAGATGCCCATGTTCTCACAACTTAACTTTCGACCTGTTTTCAAGGATCCAATGCTTCTCTTTTTTCAGGCAAGCTAACCAATGTAACATTCTAAAAAAAGAAAATATTTGCCACCGAGGTCAAGAGTTATTTCCACTTTAGTATCACGTTTTAAATGATGTTCCATGCAAACAAATAAATAAATAAATAGTTCTACCAGGATACGCCTCTGGTACTAATTTATTTTTACCTGTTTATGTCGATGAGACTCTCAGCTGCTGTTTTGTGTGATTAGAAAATTATTATTATGGTCATGATGAATTGACACGAAAGACACACAATTAGGCCATGGTTTCACATAACCGCTAAATATAAAACCGCAAGTAATGCAATCTATACTCGCATGCCTAAAGCTCTTCACAAGTTTTTACGTAATTTAGTTCGTTGTTCGATTTACAGTACCAAGTCTATAAAGTTTGGACACCTACTCATTCATAGGTCTTTCAGTATTTTGACCATTTTCTACATTATAGAGCAATACTGAAGACATTAAAACTACGAAAGAACATATGGAACATATATGGAATTACTGTGGTAAAAGTGTTAAACAAAATACTTTAGATTCTTCAGTGTGGCCACCATTTAGCTCACTCACACTTTGCACACTATTGGCATCATCTTAACCAGCTTCAGTCGATTCCGCTAATTATTATTTAGAGACCCCCAGGGCCATATTCTGTTTCTTTAGACAAAGCGTTAGTTGCTGGAGATTTTAATATTTCACTTTGATATTCCAGAAGACCCTCTGAAAACAGCATTCGTGTCCATTCTAGATTCGGAAAGAATTAATCAGATCATCATAGGACCTATTCATAATGGTGGTCAAACTCTTGATCGAATATGAACATTCAAATACAGGTCACACTTGCACAGTCTGAAGTGACATCAGATGAGCTCATGTTATTCAAAATATGTCCAAGCAATAATATAAGCACCTTGCCAAGCTACTGTGTCAAATGTACATTCACATCAACTACAACACAAAATTTTATCAATGGTCTCCCAGAGTTACCAACTTGGACTGGATCGCCATCAAACCCCACACAAATGGAACAGGTAAATGAATGCTTAAGTTGCTTTTACATGGGCACCTGTACCGAAACAAGCTGTTCCCAGAACGAGTTGTCCTGGCGCAACTGCCCGTCTACACACGATTTGTTCTGGAAAAATTTGACATCGGTGGGTGCAACTAACTCCACTTCACAAGTGGGTGCAACTCTTTCAAGAACATTTTGTTCTGGGAGCAACTTGCTCCTGCTTACCATCGAAACACAATTGGTGGCAAGTAGGAGAGCTTACACACGCGTTAGTGTGTTCATCTGGGTCATTTATCATCCGGACAAGAGCGCTTCGTGGCAAATTCAATCGTCAGTTCTTCAAGTGCTTTTCCTTGTCAAAATTCTCTGCCTTTAAAGTGATCGAGTCAAGCCAGTCGCTGTGAAAACTGGCCCAAAGAACAAGTTCTTACACTCATCCAGTTGTGGGGAAAATGCAGATTTGCTTTTTCAATTTAAAAATTCATCTAAAAGAGCCGACTCGGAGTCGATTAATTCCTTAAACGACATCACTCGGCGTAAATCAGTTTTCCGGAAGTCAAAGTTAGACTTGGAGAAATCGGCCCCCGATGAGCCCATTTACCACCGAGCGTTTAAATAGAAACGAGCAACAAGAGGACAATAAATACAGTTAAAAACAAGCTTCTGATCACCAATTTGTGCACGCACACTTGTGTTTACCTATCAAGCTTCCAGTTTTCCACCGACAGAGAGTAAGCATGTAAACACGAAAGAAAGTGGGCACAACTTGGTGGAAAAGCAGCTTTCGAGTTAACATTCTGCTATACTTTACAGCATTCCAGCTAGTTCCATTCTAGCTACGCCCTGTGCTCCAGAATGTATACCCTGCCCTCAAAGAAAAGTGCCATGCCCAAATTTGTATGCATTGCATCCTTCATGTAATTTTTCCAGAACTTTCCAAGCACCCAGCACATACGTTTCGCCACAGAAAGTGCGCGCGCGCTAACGAGTGTTGCCGGCTTGCAATGAAAGTCATGCATGTTGACCAATCACAACAAACTATTACCACGGGACCACAGACATGCTCCGTTGACCATTTTGTCTTATTACAATAACAAGTCAGTGCAGCAAGGTACATTTGAAAAGCAGCAAACAGCTCACAGAACCGAACATGTCTTTTTGCCAGACCGCTACATCCAGAAGTTATGGATTAAACAAATTCTATCAAAATTAAGGACCAATAGATCTACACTCTAGATACAGATATCTACAAAATCTAGTTATTAACATTTAATGTTAGATTAGAGCTAGTCTAACAAATATGGGACTAATATTCATGATTAATTAATGTAATTACTATTAGCATTAACATTAGACCTAGTCGAGGCTGAGTGCAATTGGACTGTAACCATTTCATTTTAATAGGCCTGTTAGGTTCTCTTAATATTATCATGCAGCAATAAATCTAATTATTAGATATTTACAGTTAAAGGTCATAGGCAAGGGTCGGAGGTGGAACTTGGAATACATCAACTTTATTTTCTAGAAGAACGACCCAAAAAAGCGAATTCAATCTTCCTGGTGTCTAATTTGCACCCTAAAATGAATAAAACGGTTAAAATATACTGGTTTGCGCAAGTTCTGAAGGTTTGTTTACATCTCACTTATGCGCACTTTCACCGCCAGGGGGCCGCCGTCGTGACGTCATTCAAGGCAAACAGACCGGGAGCAGCTCTGTGATTACTTGAACAGAGCACACGTGTACGGATTTTGGTTGTGAGAGGTTGTGTAAAATGTCTGAAAGCGATAGCCAATTTGAAGCAGGAACTCTCCAAATTGAATATCGAGAGGTGAAACCATAGATGTATGAACCTATGGCCGTTGCGAAGCAATCTGTGAACGTGGCTCACTAGTTTGACCGTGCAGCCTCGGAATTGGACAGCGACTCGGCCGACTCTGATCGCGGGGACCACGGACCTCAACAAGACTCGCACCCAAACGATTTATCCTGGTAGTTAAGATAAATTCTGACTTTCATCTTAATACTAAATAAAGAGCCCTTTTGAAGAATAATTAAACCACACAGGTGCACGCACGCGCGCACACACACACACACACACACACACACACACTCCCTATAATATAACGTGGATTCGTTTATATTGCTAATACAAGCATTATACTATTTATAGCCTACTCTAAGTGAGGAAATATTCCTTTTGTCTCATTTCCACAATGATTGTACAGGATCCGTCAGGATTCTTGACTTGTCAGTTGCAAGCAAAGGTAAAAATGTTTACCTCCAATCTTCTCCTTTTTACTTGAGCGTTGCTGCTCCGTTTCTTCTTTGACTGCTTGATTTTGTGTTCGAATTTTGTCGGAACAGTGTCAGGTTTGAGCCTTCTCTGTCCGACACGGATACCTAAACTCTCCAACAGATGGGGATTCTTCAAAAATGAATCGTCGTCGAAGTGATCGGCGCACAGAGTGGTGTATTTACCCGGCTGCCAAACCTCTCGCTTCACGCGCACAATCCACTCTCTCCGCCTCTTCTCCTCTCTCAGAAAAAGGTAAAAACTTCTTCCTGAACCGGTCCCGTTGTTACAGTTCACTGCACAATAAGGCATGGGGGGGGGGTTTCTTTGGAAATTCCTGAACGCACGTCTGCACTCAAGCCGAACGGCAATGTGAGTAACCAGAAGTGGACTCAACTCAAGCGGTTTGTTCGTCTTAAATGACGTCACGCGCCGAGTGGTCACAAAAATCGCCGGACAGAAATTCGACACGATCTGCACTAACTTATTTTAATTATTACTTCTTAACAATACTTCTTGGGAGCAGAAGAAAATTACAGAGGGTTTTTTAACATATAAAGTTTCAAATGTGCATACAATTAAAACCGTTGCCTCTGAGCTTTAAATGCAGTATGCTGAAAACTTTTTCCCTTTTAATCTTCTGTGTAATGTCCAGCTCCATGGAGGTCTCAGGGTTTTTTTGTTTGTTTTTATAAATCATGCTACATGTGCATATATTTTTATTTATTTACTTATTTATACAAATATATATTTTTTTAATTGTAGTGTAGTTTTAGGCTCAGTGTATCGCCTGTCCTCAGGGTCGGTCTCTTCTTCAGCCTGTAATTTCTGTAGTTCGTATGAGAGTTTACGCGAGCAATGTGCGATTTGTGAAACTCTTCTAAACTCAGACGTTCCTCACCTACTCGTGCTCCTGACTGAGTGTAAACTGACACAGAAGAATGCTAACTAACGTAAACCTAGACTGGAAATTATATCTGCTTGGATTAGTGCACTTTTATATCTGGAATATACCGTGGAGTTTAAACTGTTTGTTTATTGCGTTTAGCCGACGCCCTTATCCAGAGCGACGTACAGAACAGTTTGAGTCTTGATCAGAAATGCGTCCTCACGTCAGTTCAGTCGTTTCACTCCCGGCTCTCTGTGTGCTTCAGCTTTTATGGAGTTTTGAGACTTCATAATGCATCTTTGCTGGTGTTTTTAGATGAAGTTCATCACGCCGTAAACCATAGCGTGTCTCACTCCTCACTGTGCGTGGTGTTTGTGTGCCGTCTCTGTAGAAGCTGCAGCAGGAGCTGGAGTTCTTGGAGGTGCAGGAGGAGTACATTAAAGATGAGCAGAAGAACCTGAAGAAGGAGTTCCTCCACGCTCAGGAGGAGGTGAAGAGGATCCAGAGCATTCCACTGGTCATCGGACAGTTCCTGGAGGCTGTGGACCAGAACACGGCCATCGTGGGCTCCACAACGGGTATGAGCTCCGAGCTTCACAGGTTTAACAGGATTTTACCGTCTCTCTTTCTCTTTTAAACTTTGTTTAACACCCAGACGCGCTCCTAGTCCTCCACACCGTCTGTATTTCCACTGCTGAGCGAGCCGAGCCGTACCTGAGTACCCGTGCTCTAAATAGGTCCCCTTCTTGCGCAGGTACTGTGTGGGCGGAGCTTAAAAAACAGTGCAGATCATCTGTCTTCTAGTTCTGAAATCTCAAATGCCTTCCTGCTTCTTTTTTATTTTTAAACACACCATCTTTCTTTTCACAAGTATTGGCACCCTCGAGTGAGCTTGGGTCAGGAGAGAGAACCACAGCAGCACCGTGCACATTTTAACATCAGGTCATTTACATGTGGATTCGTTTCGTAACCGCGTACTGAGTCCGGGAGTATTCTGCTTATTCATGCCTCTCAAGGTACCGCCCAAGAAACTCCTCCTACTTTTACAGGTGGTGTTATGCTATTGGGGGCCAGCAGAACGGATGGGCGGTCCTGGGTTCGGATTGAATACAAGAGTAGAGTAGAATGAAATATTGCTGAAAATATTTTAAAATTAAAACAATACATCGACCTCACTTTGTCGAAAAAAAAATACAATTACATTTAAAACATATGCAATATATTTACTAAAATGCTCCTGTGAGTAACGGAAAGTTAGGGATTTTTTTTTTCCCCCCTTCCCTCCTCTGGAAGTCTTTTCTGTCAAAATATCACAAATCTGAGCAAAAAGGCATCCTGTTAGAATTAATACAATACATCTTTATTAATTCTCCGAATGGGTTTTTCAGAATTAATTTACATGAAGCTTAATATTAAAATATAAATAAAGAAAACTACATCCTTAATTACAATAATAATATATAAAATTATATAATACTAGAATAAATTATATAAAATAATATATGCATATAGGGCAGCACGGTGGTGTAGTGGTTAGCGCTGTTGCCTCACAGCAAGAAGGTCCGGGTTCGAGCCCCGTGGCCAGCGAGGGCCTTTCTGTGTGGAGTTTGCATGTTCTCCC
>JAODVO010000019.1:22125188-22136192 GCA_025400055.1 Notarius lentiginosus
ACAAACATGAACTGATTTAGATTTTGAGGTTAAAAGGTCACAGGTCAAGATTACTGTGAGGTCAAATGTCCATCCCCGAATCACAACTTAATAAGGCGTGTCGTCTACCAGGCGGAGGCATCCCCATCAACGCCATTGGCATCGAGTTCTATCTAGTTTTAAGCTACAGTAGTATCGTTATGTAGATGGTGATTTCTGTCGTGCAGCAGGATTCAGGTTCGAGTATCGAGCTCCAGTTACAGCAGCATGCTGTGTCACTTCACCACACATCAATACATATCAAGTGGAAAACGTTGTTTAGGAATGAAAGCCAATAAAAAGCAGGCTGAGCGTATCACCATGTCAGCAAGCCGTGTCACTAAAAAAAAAAAACCCTTGGATATGTAAACTGAGAGAAGATCTGCTCTTTCACCAGACGATGTTTTCAAAATAAGAAATATCTGCCTCCTGTTATGTCTGGTTCATTAGCTTTTCTTGGTGCTCCTTTTGATACCCCAAAGTTACCCTGTTCATCATGACTGACTAGTTTATCAGCCACTGACAACCAGGAGCTGTTTTTAATCCTCTGGAGTAATTATATACTACATCCTGACATTTTCTGAATGTGGTATTGGGCGAAACCATCGCATTTCTCTCCAGACGGTGATCTCGAGTCTGAACGCTAACACAGATTTCTGATCTTTCTGTCAGGGTGGTGGGTGGATTTGAGACTCTCACAGCCATGGAGAACGTCGAGAGCAATCCTAAAACCGATAAACCCAAGGTACTTGCACCATCGCTTTACTTTCTTTCATCATTCAAATGCTCACGTCTGTGAAAAGTGGCATACAGATGTGTCATTAATGAAGCGAAGCCCGTCATTTTGTGCTTAATGGATGTCTCGCAGCCGCTCAGAGCTCCTGCTGGTTTCTTTCGCGTTGCCTCAACTGACTCGCGCCGCAGCTTTTACCCTGAAAGAGGATTTCTCGCAGGAATTACACACACACCCCTACCCCCGACTCGCACGCCTTTTCTTTTACAATCTAAACCTTTATTTTAAATAACATTGGTCGTTCAGTGCATGGCACACTCTTGGGATAAGGGTTCTTTGAATTGGTGGGGGGGGAGAAAAAATTTTTTTTTTGTGCCCTAAATTATACAGAATGAGTTAAAGAATTGTTCTTATTGACCATGTATTAAATTATTAAAATTAACCCCTTCAGTGTGCTTGGACGAGTCGCATACGTCAAATCTTTTCCCGCTGCGCCTTATGATGGAAGAATGTTTTAGGCATTGACTGTAATTCATATGTGCCACTGTGAAGTAAAAGTAATGTGCCATGTAAAGTACATAAAAGGAGGTGTTTATGATGAGTAGCGTACGTCATAAGGCACAGTGTTAAAAGATTTCATGACGTACGTGACTCGTCCCCTTTTAGGGGTTAAAACAATGTAATTTTTAAAAAATGTATTGAGGGAGAAAAAGTAAAAAAAAAATGCTCATATGAATGTGTTGTGACATGTGTAAACAATGTGAAAATGCTGGCTGATGATATAGACTACTGGGTAAGTTAGTTGACGGGTAACATAGCTGACGATTTTCTTATTTGACCTGTACCATCAATGGTAGGTCTTGCCTGACTGACCACATGTTATTTTCTTGAACAGGTTAACATCAAATTTGAACATATGATTGAATTAAAGTAATTAAAAACATGTTACCCACAACACTATGTATCATAGCTGAGGGTCAACTAATATATTCATTGACAATATGCTATTATTGATAAAAATATTAATTTAAAAAAAGAGAGGACCCTCTCCAGTGTGCTCAACATGTCTGCCACAGAGGAAAATGATGTGATGTTGGTTATATGGTAGCCAATTTGGACAAACCATTTTTGAACTGCAGGGGGGGAGTTCTGTTAGTAACATAGTTGCCAGAAGTTTTACAGACATTAATTAAATTAAGTTATATAAATTAGAAAATCTATTTTAAAAACATATTTTTTCTTTAATATTTAGACTTCTGAAATTGGAAAAAAAATATCGTTGTTGACTTTTATCAATTTAAAAACATTGTGAGAAATTTCAAGCTAAATAAAGCCTAGGCTGCACAAAGTTTGTGATCTCACAACATGCTTTCCATTAATTGGTAAAATATGATATTTTTGGGAGAGAAAAAAAAAAGTTGCCACAGGTGTGGAGAATGTGAGCATGAACATGGGCCCAACCCACACCCCCTGCTCACATGAAAACCCTGCTCCAACACCTCTTGGAGACCAGTCTGCAGCAGATCACGCTGGCCTGCAGTCTCCAGTTGGCCACACTAGAACCACTAACAAGCCATGGGGCGCCCTGCCCTGCCACGTTTCCCTGATCCCAGCCCGGAAGTCCACAGTCTGCTCAACAAGCTTGGTACCATGACAATGTTGAGACTTATATCTATGTCTTTGAGCTGTCTGCACTGTGGGAGAAACGGGCTGAAGAGGAATGGGCTTGGATGACTCTGCTCACAGGAGAACCGCAACAGGCCTATCATTCACTCCCCCCCCACCCAGCGTCAGCTGATAATTACCAGCTCCTCAAGGAGGAAATCCTAGCCTAGTGCAGTCTCTCCCCCCATCAGGCAGCAGTGGCTTTCCATCACTGGAGCTATAACTCCAGCCTCAACCCTAGAAGCCAGCTGGATGCCTTACTCCACACCACCAGGTGGTGGCTCCTATTGGACTTTCCCTCAGCCACCCAAGTAACTGAGCAGGTAGCCATGGACTGCTTCCTCTAGGGCCTTATCCCCCAGAAGAGGCTCGGACTGAAGGTATGAGCACTCTGACCACTCCAGCCAAAATGATGGAGGCTCTAGAGTGTGCCTTCGACACTCTGGAGATCAGATGCCCTGTCATGAGGAAAGGTGAGCCACAGACCAAACAACGCTCTCCATAGCTGCAACCAGCACCATAAAATCCAGTCAGAAAAACCCTGGCTGTGTTAGCCACACACCTCCAAAATCCCCAAATCCTTCGAGTCACAATGTAGCTAAATGAAGTGCCGGTAAAGGCCCTCCTGGATTTGGGAAGCATTATCCCCCTTGTCTGTCCCTTGGCCCTCCCAACACTCATGACCCGTGTGGTACAGTCAAGGTTACCTGCATGCATGGGGATGCACAAGACAGGGCTGCTAACCTATCTTATGTTCCAGCTGGTCAGTCATGAGGGGAATTTTAGTCAGAAGCAAAAGCAAGAGGACCGCATAAAACACTGTTGGGGACAGGTGCACCTGGTAGAAGGTGAGGACCAATGGCCCAGGCACCCCCTGACCCTGACATACTCCCCTGGGGGGGGGGCTCTTCTAGGATCATAATGATGGGGACACCTTTGTGCCCTGCTAATGGTCCTCCACAGCAAAACTGATGTAATCATACACCTGGCGCACTCGTATCCCCTCGCAGGCCACTTGGGAACCTGCAACACCCTCACCAAACAGAGACCGCTTTCACTGGCCGAGGATGGAGGTGGAGACCAAGAATTTCTGCCAGTGGTGCCCTCAGTACCAGTGCACTGTGCCAACCAAGCCCACTCCTGTACCACTCATTCCCCTTCCCATCATCAAAGTGGTCTTTAAAACCATAGGGATTGACCTGGTGGGTCTGCTCCCAAAGTCAAGTTGAGGGCATGAGTACATTTTAACAATTGTTGACTATGCCACTTGGTACCCCAAGGCCGTCCCCCTCAGAAAAGTCACCTCCAAGCATATCACAAGGGAGCTGGTTCTACACTTCACCAAGGTCAGGCCCACAAAGGAACTTCTCATGGACCAAGGTACACCATGTGTGTCCAAGCTCATGCTGGAAGTGTGTCAGCTGTTACAAAAAAAAAAAACAGCTCTGAACATCAGTGCATCACCTTAGACCAAAGGACTGGGTTAGCATTTCCAACCAGACCCTTAAGAGGATGGTAGTTGAGGATGGACAGAACTAGGGCCTCCAGCTCCTCTATGCCATGTTCATGGTTAGAGAAACACCCCAAGCCTCCACTGGATTCACCCCCTTCAAGCTCCCCTTCAGCAGAAGGCCCAGGGGTCTGCTCGATGTAGCCTATTAAACCTAGGAGGATCAGTCCTCCCCATTCCAAACAGTGGTTAAGCATGTGCAGGTGATGCAGAAGCAAATTAATAAAGTGACTCATCATAAAGCAGCACATGATGGAAGCTCAAGCCACCCAGCACCGTGTCTCTGACCAACCGGCCCAGCCCCAAGAATCCTAGCTGAATGACAGTGTGCTGCAACTGGTCCCTTCAGCAAATTGAAAATTCCTGGCCAGGTAGTAGGGTCTCTTCACCATCTCAACTACTGCTTGCAACAGCCTGGTAAGCAAAAAGACACACAGTTATATCATATATAATCTCCTAAAGTGCTGGACTGAACCTGTACTTGTGTTCTCAGCAGATGCCCTCACTTCCTCAAAACCAGGAGGTCAGACTTTGGGTACAGCTAGGCAAGGATCTCATGCCTCCCCAGTGATGGCAACTTGGTGAGCTAGTGGATCAGTTCAGGGACATGCACTCAGCGGCACCGTAGTGGATCCAGCTAGTGCTCCATGACACCAAGAACCCCCCAAGATAGTCATCGAGCAATGACCCTATTGTGTTCCAGAGGCCCACTGGCAGGCTGTTGAAGAAAGAGACTGTATGTTACAAGACGGGGTCATAGAGGAATCCATCAGCTGTTGTGGTTCCCATGCTGGACAGTAGTCTCCGAATCTGCAATGACTTCCAGAAGGCTCAACCAAGCTGTGGAGTTCCACTGGTACCCTCTTCCCAGGGCTGATGATCTTGTGCATTGCCTCGAAAGCACCCACTTTGTTTCCACCCTTGACCCAACAAATGCATTTTGGGGTAGGTAGCCCTGACCCCAGAGGCCTACCCCAAAATGGCTTTGTCCACCACTTTGGGGCACTGGCTGTACCAAGTTCTCTTGTTTGGCCTCTTATGGTGCCCCAACAACATTCCAGTGACTGATGGACATCATCCTGCACCCTCACCACCTGTATGCAGCCGCATACCTCGATGTCATTGTGCATTCCTCCACAATGAGCACCTCCACTAACTCAGAGCAGTGTTAGAAAAACTCCAGAAGGCTGTGTTGACCACAAATCCTCAGAAATGCCACCTGGACCTGTCTAAGGCACAGTAACCTGGGGTAGTGCATTGAAAGAGAACTGCTCAGGCCTCATGAGAAGAACAGGTATATCCCTGAAGGCAGCCCTCACCAGCTCAGCATAAGGCTTGACTTCACCAGATCTTTGATCGTGCAGACCAATGCTTCAGAAACAGGCCTGGGTGAAGTGCTCTTCCAGACCTTCAATGGAGAGAAAATCCCAGCATACACATCACTCGGAAGTTGACCCCCACCAAACAAAGGTATGCTGCTGTGGACAGAGAAGCTCTTACCATTAAGAGGGCCATTATGGAACACGGGTATTATCTCACTGGATGCCATTTCACGCTCATCACTGGATCATGCCCCCATGCAATGGATGTCACAGGCTAAAGACACCAACATGCTGGTTTCTTTCCCTACAAGACTTCTCTTTTCAGGTACAGTAGCAAGCAGAGCTTCAGCGTGGGAACGCCGAAGGCCTCTCCCAAAGTTACAGCCTTTAGATGCAGAAATCACCAACGGCTTGCCTGGAAAGAAGATCGATCCTTGTGCAACCACTCTGCCGGTGTTGAAAATACAGCTTCTGTTCAGCACCCCATTTGTTTTGGGCAGCCAGAGTGCAAGGCTGCAGGGCAGGGCTCACGCAGGTGCAGCAAGTTAATGAGGCACTGCTCTCTACCCTCCAGCAGCCTCAGGGAAGTATAAAAAAAAAGTGTTCTTGCTCTTTTTCTCTCATTCAGAACACGTTCTCTGATCACAAAGCTCGCACTGACTCTTCTCTCTTGTCCTGTAGTGAGCTCCAGAGAAGACAAGACCATGATTCATACACACACACACACACACACACACACACACACACACACACACGTGTGGTGTACATGTGTGTCATCTCACTTAACCCCACACAATACCAGTCAAAAGTTCTCTTTACTTAGTCAAGTGGCTCTTGACATTATACGGATTACTGCAGTTGTCGAATAGGGCTATTTATTGCGTATTTACCATTTACTGTTTAATGGTCCGAAACACATTAAGGCGGCAAGAAATTCCACTAATTAACTTTTGATGAAACACACCTGTTAATTGAAAAGCATTCCAGGTGACTACCTCATGAAGCTCATTAAAATAATGCCAATAGTGTGCAAAGTGTCAAAGCAAACAGTGGCTACTCTGAAGAATTCAAAAAATGCAACATATTTTAACACTTCTTTTCCTTGCCACGTAATTTCATATGTTATTTCATAATTTTGATGTCTTCAGTATTGTTCTACAATGTAGAAAATGGTCAAAATAAAGAAAAGCCTATGAATGAGTAGGTGTCTCCAAACATTTGCCTTGTACTAGCAATGAAGCTCACATGCAAGTAGATACAAACTCAAAACTGGATTGATTCTCCACCATTCTTTAGCTATTAGTTTACTTCCTGTTTTGTTGTGTATTGTAGCTAATCAAATGACATCAGCATTTGTGTTAATTAAATGTTTTAATGCAGAAGTGAGTAAGTTTTGTGTGTCTTTTAAGCATTTGTTTTTCTTAGCCTCTTGTGGTTGTCCTGCATGGGGGGCTTGAGGTCATCTTGTGCAACATCACAACCCTCATTAAATAAGATAACCCATGCAGCTAAACATCACAAATGTCATAGCAACATGAATGGAAAAAAAAAAAAGATGCATTCTACTGCTGCCATCTATTCCCATTCACTTAATTCTCTACAGAATCCTATTACCAGTCTTCTTTCAGCTGCTCCCGTTAGGGTCACCACAGTGGATCTCTTCCACGTATTTGATTTGGCATAGGTTTTTTTTTCTTACACTGGATGCCCTTCTTGACACAACCCTCCCTAATCTATACAGGCTTGGGACCAGCACCAAGTATGCACTGGCTTGTGCAATCTCAGTGGCTGGGTATTTTTTTTTTTTTACCTAATCTGCATGTCTTTGGACTGTGCAAAGTGTCAAGGCAAGCGGAAACCGGAGCACCCGGAGGAAACCTACACAGACACGGGGAGAACATCCAAATTCCACACACAAAAGCCCCATTGGGCCCCTTGAGGTTCGATCCTGGGACCTTCTTGCTGTGAGGCAACAGTGTTAACCACTGCACCACCCTAGTGAATCCTATTATCAGTAATGTAAAATATTAGTTCAGATGGCTCGAAATGTAAAATGCCAGAATGTAACGTACTGTCGCATCAATTGCTAGGTTTCAGTCACATGGCTTTTCTTAGCGGTTTTACTGGAAGTGAAATAGCTGGTGGTCTAAATAGCTGCCGTTGTGCAAACAACTAGCGATAACTTAGAGTATGCTCATAATCTAGAAGCCACTGCTCACTTTAGATATATTCAGAAGTTTGCTATGTGCAATGCAATAGACCCCTACAGTCTGGGAAAGAAGGATTTGTCATCCGATATCAAAAATTGCCCTTCAGTCGAGTTCCCCGACATCTCGAACTATCTGGTGTTGCAGACATCCTTCTACACTGCAAAACAGATAAAAGCGTGGAAGAGTATGGAGGCTTACAACTTTTTTGTATGTGGCTGGGTAAAGGACCTTGGTATCAAGTCACTGCCAAATGAATCCTGTAAAAAAAAATTAAGCTTTTCGTTCGCATCTTTACAACAAAGCGCTGCAAGTTGAAGTGTAAACAAACAGTTCGCTTGATTCTCACTTGTGTTAGCTCTTATCTCTCAGGTAAATCATTCACAAAGATAATCAGAAACCCCTTTAAAGACCTGGATCTTAGTTAAACAAGACGGAGAAGTGATCACGGCGCATTGTAACTGTGTGCCTGGGTAAGAATTTTGTCGCGACCTTCATGCACAAGGACTTTTTGAGGAGTAAACAAAGAAACAGCTGGGGACTTTAGTGCTTTGTGACTAAAAAATGTACCGTAAAATAATGACACGTAGCAAGAAAAGTACTTGGAAAACACTAAGGCCATAGCTGAGATGGAAATATAAACCTTTCACCAAGTGATCAAAGCAAACTCGAGCATGCTTCGACTCGACTCCCTTCGATTTCAGTGAGAGGTTCAAAAGCCACCTTTCTCCTTGTCTTTTAGTGAAATTCTGTGTTCGTTCACCCTTTTTACCAGGAACCCTGAAGAAACTTTTTATCAATTTCACGGTTTGATCAATTCGAACAACCTAAAACAACGTAAGCTTAAGGTATTTTTCATGTGAGCAATGCAGCTTCTCTGTACAAATGCTTTGTCAACTGAGCTTTGGTAGACCACCAGCTAAAGTTCTGAATAAATAATGAGGCGGATGTGACGTCATGTGAAACCCAGCAATAAGTGGACTGGCTATGCTAAATCGCCCCTAAGTTTGTAAATGTGGATTGTCAATCTATTTAGGCTATTCCTGCCTCGTGCTCAGACTCTGAAAGCTGACCAGGATAACGTGGTTACTGAAGGTGAATGAAAAAATTAATGAAAGAATGAATGCATGAGTAACGTTGGATATAATAAAACAGATACATTACCAGTCAAAAGTTTGGACACACCTTCCAATTCAATGCCTTTTCTTTATTTTTATTAATTAAAAGAGACTTCCTGTCTTAAAGTAATGATGGATGTCGTTTTTCTTTACTTAGTTGAGTGGATTTAACATAATATGGATTACAACAGTTGTGGAATAGGGCTATTTACTGTATTTTTATCATTTACTGTTTGATCTCAAACACATTAAGAAGGCATGAAATTAATTTATTTTAATTATTTTCCTCTAATTAACTTTTAATTTGGCACAGCTGTTAATTGAAAAGCATTCCAGGTGACTACCTCATGAAGGTGATTAAGATAATGCCAATAGTGTGTAAAGCATCATCAAGGTAAACACTGGCTACTTTGAAGAATCTAAAATATGAAACATATTTTATTTTTAAAGTGTACGTCATAAAAAGAAATTTCCCTGACACCCAATTATTTTTGTTTAGTGGCCTGAAAGCTACTGAATTTGAATCACAGACTTCCAATTTTATTAGTTTTTTTTTTAAATAGAACAATAAATTAATTTAGAGCCATGTGGCCCTAAATTCTACGCTATATTTTCCTGCTTCATGCACCATGACCCAATTCAAGATACTATTTTATGCATCACATGATGGGCTTTCCCTATTCGTGCAAGAAGGCATTGTGGAATACACATTTGAAACAGGAAAGAAACCTGTTTCTTTCCTGTTTCTTTCTTTCAGACCTCTGGTGACTTGCTCGTTCACAACAACAACAAACAACATAGTAGCAATTTTTGTCAACATGTATTTTCGCATTTCTCAGGAGAATAGCATTAATTTTACAGCATGGATAGTGATAATGACAGTGTTCACAGCAAAAGTGAGTTTTACTACCCTGATGAAGAGGAAATAAAAGAAAACATTTCAGGAGAAAGCTAAAAACCTGTAACTGTTGCTAACGCTGAGCAAAAACATAGCTGAATCCTGAATGACTCAATTTTGTATAAATAGGGGACTACATAGGCGGCAAAATTTAGTTTTTTTCCTGTCATGGAAGTGCACTCGTATACCGAGGAGGAAGCCATTTGCATTACAGCCGTGAATGAGGATTCAAAATGGCGGCTTGGTTTTCCCTTTCGGGCGCTCTCGTTTTCTGTTAGAATTTGGTAAAGAAAAAAAAACACATGTATTATTTACCAGCTTAAGGTCGGTCCGTATGGTGAAATACCGTGACCTCAGCCTTGAATACCGACCTCGGCCCAGAGGGCCTCGCTCAGTACTTTCAAGACCATGGTCACGGTATTTCACGATACAAACCTCCCAGCTGGTAAATAACATGTCTATGTAAGATAATTTATATGCCTCTTTAATAGGAACACCTAATTAGGTCAGGGTTGCTAGCTCTGCTACTGGTAACACCGTAACCCAGTCCCACCTGCCACATAGATGAGTAGTCAGCATCTAAACTGGCTTCCCCACCAGTGTATGCTAGTGAGGAAGGTGGCATGTCACCCAGCAGGATTAAAAACAAAACTTGTCAAAGGGCTCCTCGTGAGTCAACAGCCAGTATTCAAACACCAGACAGAGGATGCTCTTTAATCTTGGTTGGCAATTCCTCTAGGAGAAGGAAAACTTTGAATTCAAACCCGGATGCAGGCACAGAAAACCACAGCCACATCCAGCAAATGAAAGGAACAGAACAGAAAAGCACACCAGAGTTTCAGTCCCTGCTACTCAAGATCCCCATTCCAACCATGGGAACAAATGACCAAAATATCCTCAATCTGTCTGGAAGGGTGTTGATCCCCTGCTGCCATCTTTCCTCTCTATGGCATTCCACAACCAACCGCTGAAGCGAGTGCTCTACATAAACACCAAGGCCACAGCTTTTCCAACATCGATACAAGAGTCCTTCAAGGTGATACTCTTGCGCCATTCCTATTTGTCATTTTGCTGGATTATGTTCTCCACCTCTCACTAGATAGTATCAACAACAAGGGCCTAGAAATCCATCCTAGACGAGGCCAGCGGTATCCTGCAAGGCATCTTACAGACCACGTCTTTGCAGATGGCCTTGTTCTAATATCAGAACTTGTTAAGAATGCAGAATCTCTCTTACAATCGCTTGAGGAGGTAGCAAGACTACTGGGTCTGCAGTGCAATAAAAGCATCTCCACAACCCCAAACCCTCATGAGCTACAGTTGCTCTCAGGTGCAAGCATCAAGCAAGATGATGACTTCAAATATCTTGGATCATACATTATAGATCCTCAAAAGGACGTGAAATCTCATTAGGCACAATATTGAGGTCTCGTAAGTGTGGGCAGCATGCATCAAGTTAGATTAGATAAAACTTTATTGATCCCTTTGGGTGGGTTCCCTCAGGGAAATTAAGATTCCAGCAGCATCATTACA
>JAODVO010000019.1:23109817-23121257 GCA_025400055.1 Notarius lentiginosus
AAACTTAACAGAGAGAAGTGCAAGAATGGCAAATACATATAAAAATGTAACGGTAAATTAAAAAAACCTTTTAATCAGAAACCATCTGACAGTGCAAAACAGATTGTTGGATTGTACATTTCTTACTTGTAGCATTTGTGCCTACAGTGGTGGTTTTAAAGCATATTTCTGGAATAGTTAAACAGGTTGAGACAAAGGTGTTTTTTTTTTTAAACATTCCAATTCAAGAATGCGAGGATTGTTAAACTTGCTGTGCCAGAGCCTGATTCACCTCATGCCTTCCCACCTGCACAGCAAGGCTGGAAAACAGCCCGCGCGTCGACAGGTTCTCTCCCTCGACTTTTAACAAGCCTTTTCATTTGTGTACAAAACACCTGACACAAATTGTTTCACCAAGCTAAGTATGAGATGCTGACAGTAAGAATCTCTCTCGTGTAAGCAGTAGGGTGGAATCAGGGGTGCATATGATATAAACATAGCCTGAACGACAATCTGCAACTTCTACAACTGTCTGCCTGTGTGTAGTATACACAGATAAAGCTCAGGAGTCAGGTTTCAGGTGCCTCTGAGCTTCACTTCATTCTGACTATCCTTGTATCCTGAGCCCAACAGGTGAGTTCAACAGGTGAGGACGGTGAGTAAGAAATAATCTGCTTTTTTTCCCCCCCTTGATGTATGATAATGTGGTAAAACACAGTAATGGGTTTCACTACAAATGAAATTATGATTACAAATCCTGGAAAAAGATCTGTGTTAAAAAAAAAGAGAGAGAGCCTGTTTAGCCATGGAAGAATCTGTTAATGATTGGCATCAGTGAAAAGCTTGTTCAAGGCAGTGTAGTCTTTGGTGTGGTTAGCAAATGCTACCTCTCTCTTTCCACTATGTGATGATGCTGTTTTTCCCATTTGTGGGAGAAACCTCACCTAGTGTTTTAATAATTATTTCCTCCTCAATGCCTGTCTACCACATAGACTTTGTGGAGTCTTCTTGACAATTGTCTGCTCTCTGGGATGTGTATCAGGCTTAGTGTGGTCATGCTGCTGATTCCTGATAAACATGTTCAAAAAAAACATATTGAAGTCACATCTGTATATCCATGAGAGGCTGATACCACCTTAACAACAGCACTATGTGTCTGAGCGATTTTTCCAAGAGTACAAGGAGAAGATCTCTTTGCCAAGAGATTCTGACAGTTAAAACTGTACTCAAATCATATTCATACTGTCACCATAATTTTGACATTAGCTGCCATTTGAGTCTCAATACTATTAAATATGTCCTCATCAAATTCTAGAAATCAACTCCTGTAAAACCCATGGGTTTGAATAATATGTGATTTCAGAATGAGACTGAGTAAATCACCAAAGACAGCTCTTCATAAAGGACAGAGTCCATACAAGAAGGTTATGACCTCATCTTGCCTTGAAAGATTTGATGATCTGTCCAGAGTGCTGAAACAGTCTCTACTCACACTCTTTATGCAAATATTGACAAAGTTGTTATCACAACAGGTACGTTTTTCTGGAAAGATAAAGGTATCTACTGTTTGCATCAATGTGTATCCAATTAGTTATAGCTTAGTTTGAACTTTAAGTTGTCAAGCCTAATCATGTAACTTATTCCAATAAGCCATCATGCTTAGTCCAATGTCTCATGTACATTTTAGAGAGTTGCCCAAAAAAGGTTTTGTAACATTCAGTGACATCGCTCAGTGTAACAAAACCAGTAAATACCGAATAAAAACTCAAGAAACATTAAATATTTCACTATCTCTTGGAACACAAGTGAGGAGATTCAGTGATTACTCAGCTTGAAGTGAATCAGCGCATTTCCACGTAAAAGCCCTTGCTGGCGTTTCATTTAAAAAAGGGGGGTGGCTTTTTTAAATACTGACTGCCATTTTTTTTTTTTTAAATCAGCATGATGTTGCTGGGAATATTAAACACAGCAGCTCATTAACATGCAATCAAGCTGAGAATTATTGGCACCTTGAATGAAAATTAGATAAAATTAATATATGCAGATGTGTATGAGTATAGGACAACTGTATAATTTTAGTTATAAACATTTTAATAGTGCAGAATCTTCTGTTTCAAAATTATTAGTACTTCTACAATTGATATTTAGTGAAGCCTTCCCTGGAGAGAATACATGCACTGAGCAACTTCAAAAATGTCTAACAAGGTTGCAGTCTCCTGCAGAACATTTGTAATTTATATTCTAATGTTTGCACATGTGGATTGCCCTCTTTAATTCAAACACCTGGTTCTTAAAAGGGTTCCAATCAGGATGCTGAGATATTGCTATTACACATTACCAATTTTTGTGTTTCTGCAACCATTTCTGTGTGCTGGGTAAAAACCATCTGTTTCTCATGTTGAAGCTTCTTTTCCCATGGTGCTGAAGGACAAAGTTTATGCAAATGCAACCATATATTTAAAGGCAGTTCTTGGTAATTAAGCATTTAAAATTTACAGTACGTAGCATTATAATTGTTTGTTTATTTTAAATATCATTTGAGGGTGTTAAGTTTGCCACAGATTTTTGAGAGGAAATGCATTAATAAACAAATTTATATAAATTAGTTTTGTTGTGTGAAAGATAACTAGCTGTTTGATATGATTATGTGCTGTTCATTTCATACAATAGTTTTTGCTCATTCTCTGGAGAAGTGCCAATGATTCTGATGTTGATATACTACCAACTGTTTTAAACTCATCACATCAGGCTCCAGATGCTCTAGGTTTTGTAAAAGCAGTGATCAAAGCCTTTTTATACCTATGTATCTTAAAATGACAATGTTAATATGATGGTATATTCGAGAATTTATGAAACAATATTTATAGTGGTATATTGAAGCAGCGTATAACTACTTGACCTTCATTTCTGTTAGTGCTTAGCAATTGACCCCACTAATTCAGGCCATTCGCTGGAATTGTTTTTTCCTTAAATGTTTTTTATTTCAGCTTTTTTTTTTTGTCAAAAAATTATATGCCATAATCTGTCATGCAATTAGTGATTTTTCATGTTAATTTTTTTTAATTGCCAAGCATAAAAGCTTTCAAGCTAGAAAAAAAATCTCTCATATTACTCCATCTTCAGTTAAGCATCATTTTAACTGAAACAGAGTGCATGGCATCATTCTCTTATACATACCTTACGCCCCACTTCATTGTTATGGAGGTTCATGAGAGTCCTGGCGTTTTGCTTTATTTCCCGTGCATCCACAAACATCTTGGAAAAGCTCAGGCCATAGCGGATGTCAGCTGAGCAGCCTCCCCACTTCCAGCCCTCTTCCTGGTTGTAGAATCCTTGTTTCTCTTTATCGCACCCACAGCCACTCAAGGTTCCCTGGGTGCAGGCGGCTGTGATAGCATGGGCAACCCCAGCAGCAATGATAGCATAGGTGAAAGCTGCTTCTTTACTCCCTGTAAAAAGAGAACATTTACAAAATCAGACTCACTGCCAACAAGATCTGCTCTCTCAGGCCAGATCAAGCCTGTGCACATGCTTGACATAGTTTAACTTTCAACAGCAATATGCACAAGTTTTCCCAAGTGATATTCATTTATCATTCTGTCTTTGTGCTTCTGCCTTATTAGATGAGGTGAGTGATTTGAACAACTTGCTGAAAATAGGCTAATATGGAGATAATACAGAACTTGAGATTATGCAAGTTAGTGGTAAGAAAACGAATGGCAGGCGATATAGGCAATTCAGGGCTTTATTTGACATGGAATAATTGTCCTTCAGTTGTCAAGGGAAAGGAAACATTAAGACAAATAACTCTATGATTGCGCTGTGATGACCATTCCAGCGAAGGAAGGAATAGCCTGCCTCTTTCACGAGCATAGTGAACAAGGGTTTATTTAAGAGACAATAGAGTGGTAGAGATCGGGGGCACGCAGTACATTTGGACTCTTTCCCAGCTTCCGTCAGAAAGAGGGATCCACCCAGCGGAGGTGAGTCCCCCAGGCATGCAGAATCTCTTCTGGCAAGAAGACTCAGATAATTGATTGCCACTGCTAAGCAGGGCACTTCCAGGTTAAGAGTATTATTCACTTATGTAGCCACAGAAATGTAACAAAGACCTTTGAAAAGACACAATTCAAAGCACTATTAGGTATGTGTTGCAATGCACCATGACTAGTTGTTTTGACTTAAACTCCTAAAGATTTGTCTTAAACCTTTCATTTATTTCCTTAAGACAGGCTAACAATAAGTCTAACAGGAAGACTGACTTGTGACCTATGAGCCAGCCTCTACTCATCATGGTGAATTCCAACAGTCTCTTTCAGGGTTGTGTTCATTAGAATCGATGGAAGTTTGCAGTGACACACTGCGTGTGTGTGTGTGAGTGAGATGTATAAAAGTAAACTGTATCAAAGTCTTAGATTGTTTATGATCTTGAGACTGATTTTTAAACTGTTCCTACTCCGAACTAGAAACAGAAGAAATCCAGACACAGTTTCAGTTGAAACATGATTATACACAAGAACAAGATTCTTAGGAAACTCTTAAGCAAAGAACAAGCTGTCATGCTTTTAAGATCTATTGATCAGTACTGAGTTACCTGAGCTCTCCTGGAAACGTACAAATCATCATTTGGATTAATGAATCATCAACTGTTGACTCTTCTAGAAATCATTTACACACTTTGAACTAAGAAATCTATGTCCTTTAAGTAGGCTGAGTGTTTAAACTTGTCTCCCATTTCAAATTCTGTACCAAACATTACTAGTGAAGCATTTCTCATTGATATGGCTTTATGAAGTTATTTTCATAGGTTACTGGTGACCAATAAATGTCCATTCAAGCTGTCAGCTGATTAGTGCATCTTGCAAGTTATGAACGAGTGCAGAATATTCTCAGAGCTTTCTCAGGGCCTCCAGACTAACACGAACACTGGTATGTGTTGACCTGCAGTTGATAAACATCTTGGAGCAGTGCCCAAGCAATTTACGAAAGGCTTGTTTGGGGCATCAATTATCTGGAGATTTTTATGAGTTCCTTGGGCTTGATGCCAAGACAGAAGAGACACGTTCAATGGAAAGGTTAGCGCATACAGAAGATTTCACAAAAGCAAAGTTCTAAAAACCACTTGTCCATAGGCCAGGATGAAATAGTCTTTTTATTAAGTATATTACTTGGGCTATGTTTACTTAAATCAAGATAATCTGCACACAAACTCAACTGATAAGCAAGCTATAAAACATGTGTGTTATGACATGGGTTTCGTTACATTACAGAAGTCTGAATCAGTGGCTTGGTATGATCCTGTGTGAGATGTCTCTTGCCAAAACTGTAAATGCAAGAGGTTAATTTCTAAACCTCACACAATGTACTTGTCTGGGCTTGAGACAATGCTGGTGGGGGAAAACTATTTTTCAAACATGCCGGAGGGTGCTTAAGTGTGAGAAAGGGGGATGGTGAGGGTTCCACTTGAAAAACACAAGATAAAACAAATATAAATTATGCAGTTATGTGTTCCAGAACTCCGCTCTATTCCCATCGGTATGTTTGGTAACTGGATCACACTGGAAATGTAATCATCCAAGCTTTATAAAGTAATGCTGTGGCACACTCCTGAAAGAAGAATCCTCCATTTTGATGCCAAGCCCAGAGCATATGGTACCAGGCCCTGAACATGAGCAAGCATTACTTCACCTCCTTCTGAACTGCCTTATGAGGATTAACCACCACTCTTCATCTCTCACCGCTTGGCTACTGTGAGTGCTGCTGCAGGTCTGGCCTCTGAAACCAGTACTGTTAGACCATTTTCCCACTCTATTTTGCCCTGACTATAGAAATGTTAGACAGTATAGGTGTGGGCAAACACCACAGCTGGGAATTACAACTGCTATCAAATTAATGTTTGGCCACTCTGTATCATTGTCATTCAAATGGTGCTCAGATAAAGCTGATCCGTGCCTCCTGTATCAAACAATATAATCAGCAACCAAAAAGAAAGATCCTGTCAGCCATGAAAGTGTGCTGCTCAAGAATGAGAAGGATTGGGGGAAATTTTTGGGTAATGCATGAGCTTGCAGCAAACCTGCCCTTTTTCTCTTTACTTTTTCTCAAGTCACTCATCTTTGATGCCGAGGGATAAAATACAGCTTCACCTTCAGCGATGGATACAAGTCTCTACAGATCTTTGCAGAGTCTCAACAACACAATTTCAATGCTGCTTCAATCCAACTGAAAGCAAGATGAGAGGAAATCAGAGAAATTACGTTAAATATGATCCCTGGATTTATTTCCAGGGTAGGTCAGTCATTTGAGCATCAAGATCCCTACAGCCATCTTTTACAGACAAACGTCCCAATAATCCTGGCTCCTTTTTCCCACCAGCCAAAAAGGCTATGAAACTAAAGCAAAGTCCTTCACATAACAATTCATCAAGTGTCAGAGGTTCAATAGCACTAAAGAAGCCCTAAATAGGCTTGGGTTTTAGGCTGGAAAATAGATAGTATTACCCCAAGGAAAAAAACTCTCTCTTAGCTAGTTTTGTTTTGTTTATCTATGGTGACATATGGTTACATTTCCCTAAAATACTGTACTATTTAGTCCCTTCATTCACACTCTGTAACTTATACCCGTGGAAAAGTGAAAAGCCCGACTAGCAAATCATTAAAATCTACAGATAAGACAGGATGACTAGAAAAAGGCTTCTTTTGAGAAACGGGGTTGTTAGAGAGGCCGTAAATTCAGCCACGTTGATACTTGCTGTGTGAAAGGAACGGAGGCATGTTTGACATGACATTACAGGAGGGCACTAAGTACAAAATGCTGCAAGCAAATCAGCAGCTATACATCTACTGACAAACCACTTCCAGTTATAACAGAGTTATTTGCCAACTCATAGCTTGTGTTTTAGTGTGCAGTTCCATTATGAGCTAAATCACAAGAACTAAAATTTTTTTTGTGCTGTTTTCCTTTTTAACGTTTTGAGTTCAGAACTACTGAAAAGGTTCTCTGGAGGTATAATACATTCCGCAATCAATTTATCTATTAGGTGAATAATAGCAGTGCAGAATTAGAAACTGGTGCAGTGTTACAAAGAGGTTATTAATAGGCCTGTGTCTCGTCTGAGATCACAGAAACTCAGGTTGATGTGTCATTATATGGTATATTTCATGAACATATTCATTCATGCATATGCACAAATAGCTACTCCGAGTTCATTATCTCATCTCAGGTTGTTACTGATACAAATGAACTGGCCACAGAATATAAATCAATCAATCATTCAAGGTAGTAACCAGGATTGGAATTAGGATTCATTTGCAGATTTGATTAATGAACATAATTTTGGATTATTCCAGCTTTCTGATCATAAACTTGAATGAAAATTGCATTAAGCAGTAAAACAGAATCAAGTTAATTTCTAGGCTATAGCTTGGAAATAGATTATATTTCCTCTAATTCTACGGATACAGTAAATGGTTGTGTAACATACCCACTTTCAACTCTTTTCCAAAGACGGTCCTCTCTCCGAGGGCAGAGCAGTTCCAGCGGCTGTGGCGGAACTGGAACTGACACTCGTTGATGCCCATCTGCGCTCCTTCTCCGATCACGATGATCGCGTCCGGGCGGCTCTGGCAGATCGTCCGCTGACGGGGAGCAAGACCTGGGATTTTATTACAGATGATGCTCGCTCCAAGTGCCACCACGGATGAGAAGCCGCTGTGGAGGTAAAAATATATAAATTAATACAATAAATTAAAATTATATACATACTTTTTTTCTTTTTATTAAAAAAGGCGCATGTCATGTCTCATTAAACACAAAGTGATGACGATGCTCTGCGTCATTTTCCGTCTAGTTTTGCCTCATTTTTGGTTGCTCTTGGTGCAAAGTGCAAGCCAAATTACATACTTTTTTTTGCGTAATTTCCTTTCAGTGTGGAGTTCCTTCACTCCACCATCACTGATTGAACTAATGCAGCATGGGCGCAACAAATTCAGGCTACTTGTTTATCAGTGTATTATATAAATAGCTCACTAGGAGATGTAGTGTACAACACTGTAATAAACATTAAAACATTACTACACAAACCATAATCCTTCAACGTTACTGTGCTTGCAATTTCATCAAGGAGACTGAGAAAAAGCATCATCCATCAAAATCAAGCCGAAACCATATATCTGTCATTAATACAGCTTTACTGTAATAGTATAATAAATAGTGTGTTTTTCCTTAATGGACCAGCTTCTCTTAGGCTTAACAATGCAAAATCAAACGATGGCAAAGCAAGTAAAGTGAAACTTTTCTTAAACTCACCCAATTTTCAGATAAATAATCCCCAGACAGAGGAAAATGTGAAAAATCCAGCGGCGCGTTTTCCTGCTCATGGTGCCGTTTGCTTTAGTTCGGCAGGGAGTGTGAGTCCGGTGTGTGTGTGTGTGTGTGTGTGTAAGGTCCCTGCTTTAGCGGGGATGCAGCGCTCCGCCGCGCACCTGAGCTGAGATCCTTCTAAGCTTCCAAAATTCCTTCAGCACAGTAAGTTGAAATAATTACGCTAAATAATTTCTCATTGCTGCCCTTGTTCTCTCTGCAGGTCCTCCAATCTTGTATGGAATGTAAGGGCGGTATTTACATGGAGCTCATCTCCAGAGGAACTGCTTTATCCGCTGCGCAAAAAGCCGCGAGGCTGAAACGCTGGAGTTTACTCTCAGCTGCCTCTGAATGTGGAGACTCTGGTCCCGAGTCTGCTTCCGCGTTACCTGGCGCTATTTTGGGGACGAAGTCTAATTTAGCAGTCATTTAAAACCGTCGATCAGACGAGGGCAGAAATGCGTGAACAGGTTCAACATTTCTTTTCCAGTGTGCGGTGTTTGTCTAGTCTGATGGAGGTTAATCCGCGCGGTAGCTCGAGCTTCTTTAACAGAGCTTTTTATCTCTTTTGCCTGCACCCGTTTGCTCCTCCCATGAGAGAGGTTTTTGATTCTCTCCATGGTGCCCCTCTGCTCCCCCCGACCTACTCATCTTATTAAATATGCTTATTTAGCTTATAAGGGGTTATGCAGGACCCTTAATGAAAAAAATATTCAATTAAAAAAAATGCTACAAAAGCAGTTTTAAATAAACTTATTGGGTTGACAAAAACCCTTTCACTACAATAAATGCAATTTTAACTTATGCAAAAATTGATTGCACTAAAAACAAACTTGAAATACACATTCACTCAGCATTTGTTTGTGTCTTTACTTTTGATCATTATGCACATCAGTTTGAGTTGAAAAAATATCTAGGGATTTCTTGGAAACGTGTTTTTTAAAACAACTATGCCTATTAGTATAAACCTAGTCACAAATATTTAGGTATTATTACCTTTGTGAAGAATGTAAAAACTAAGAATTTAATTGCACAAAGAACTTTGTGAAGACAGTAAGGGTCCTGTATCTTGTCAAATACATTTAATACTGACGCCATCAAAAGAGCACTTGATATGAAAAGGACCTTTCTCCACCAAAGCAACTTTCACACTATCAGTCAGTCAGGACGATTTAAGGTGTTGAAATCCTAGATATTTATCTCCAACCCACATTAGCTTGGACATTTTTAAACTTCAGTCTAGACAAAATTAGTTGACATCGATAAAACTGGTGAATGCTCCAGTCTTGAAGCGTTTATTATAGAGTTAACATAGAAACTGCACAATATTTGTACCTCAGGTAGGCGGAAAGCCAGGTAATCGGGTAGTCCAATGGATCTCATGCATGACATCCCATAATGGCTGTAATATTTTACAAAGCTGTTAATTATATACTGGACATGGTGCCTGGTTTACAAACTTATCTAAAGACAAATGTAGCAATTAAATTAAACTGGACATTCGGACATCGCTTTGTATAATCATAGACCTAGAGGTTTCAATCTAAGAGTTTAGTCTTTATACAACATGCTGGTGTTTACGTTTGGGTAAAAATAATTATTGAAGTGCGCCATCTCCCGGTTAAAAGCTGGAATCGCAACCACTGAGTAAATCAGAATTAATCATGTACTACCATGTTTTGCATATATTATACTAACTGAAAGATAAGACTGATGAATTACTGAACACGTATACTGAGTATATACTGCACAGATATTTTTAAAGATACAAGTCAACTTACACATTCATAGTCACATTTGCTGAGCAACAGTGCTGACTATATTCCTGTCTGTGCAGATCATTGCTATTATTGCATGATTTATCACACACACACACACACGACCAGGAGACATTATGAATGACATTTATTAATTCAAAAACAAGGACTTATTTACATAAGACAATAGTATTATTCATTAACAAGTCATTGTTATGGACTTCACAAACAATTTTGAGAGGTAACCTGACTGAATCTCTGCCCCTCAGGGAAGGCAATAGATTGTATAGTTATCTTCCAGACAGGATAACATCACTATCCCACAACTATACAATCTACTACCTCACACTGTGAAAGCACAATCTTTTAACAGGCACAAACTTCAACATCCAAGTTCAACAATGAATAAGGCCAATGTCACCAATATCTTATGACACTGCATTCCCTACACCTTCTCCCACTACTTAGCATGACAACACAAGATGATGCAGCCGATTCCTTGACACCCTGAGAAAGACAGTAGGCTGTATAGTTATCTCCCAGTGTGGGTGTGACCCTAAAACTACACAACCTACTACCTCATCCCACAGTGCAAACACCTTTGTCTGTGTAGATTTAACAGATTCTATGATGGTTGTGCTGGATAAGCGTCGACACCTCATCTTGTATCCTGCACCTTGCCATCTTTTCCATACGTGTGTACATTTAAAAAAGTGCCTGGAAAAGATGGGGAGGGAAAACAGTGAACAGTTGTGCAATTTAATAGATACTGCTATACGCTCTAGAGTAGTTATCTGGGCTGCAGAAGTCAATTAAATCTTGACAGCAACAGGAAATCTTTACATTCTCTGGAGAAAAAATAAAGTAAAACTAGGAAGACACCCCAATATTTCATACAAAGGATTGGAGAATGCTTGCATGCTAATCTAACCCAATACCCTGAGTGATACAGCAAAACGGAAAGATTCCCTCTCAGCAAAAGAAAGCCAGTTTGTCATTGCAGGATTGACTTGGCTGTTATCTAACCCTTCAAGTCAAAGTTAAAACGTTCATGTTAGTGGCCCTTTTCTTTCCATTAGTGAGAATTTCCCTTGTTTTTTGTGTATTCATTTGTATACATTTAATAGGCATGTCCATGTTAAGCCTGTATTTATCATTATATACCTTAACAAAAACTTCCCCTTTTATTTCATACTTGGTGTTTGAGTTAATAAGCACTTATGGACAAAAAGGTATCAAGTGTTTATTAAAACAATCATATGGAATCCAGTTTTCAATTTCATGACTCAGTTCTCACCTCAGTGACTCAGTTCTCGATTCAGTGACTCAGCTCTCCAGTCAGT
>JAODVO010000019.1:23224090-23238638 GCA_025400055.1 Notarius lentiginosus
GCGACTTGTCCAGGGTGTACCCCGCCTTTCGCCCGTAGTCAGCTGGGATAGGCTCCAACTTGCCTGTGACCCTGTAGGACAGGATAAAGCGGCTAGAGATAATGAGATGAGATTAATAATTTCTCTAAAAAGAAGAGTTTTTGGATGCTTTGTCTCATCTAACATATTCCATATTTTCAGTTTTATGTATTTAATTTAATCATGTTCGCATAGCTCATGTCATGTGTTAGATGAGCTTCAGCAGGAGGAAGAAGGAGGAAACAGGAGGGGGAATGAGGAAGCAGGGGGAAGCAGGAGGAGGAAGCAGGGGGAAGCAGAAGGAAGCAGGGAGAAAAAGGAGGAAGCAGGGGGAAACTGGAGGCAGCAGGAAGAAGAAGGGGGAAGCAGGGGAAACAGGAGGAATCAGGAGGAAGTGGGGGAAGCAGGTGAAACAGGAGGAAGAAGGAGGAGGCAGAAAGAAGAAGGAGGAAGCAGGGGGAAACAGGAGGAAGCAGGAAGAAGAAGGGGAAGCAGGGGGAAACAGGAGGAAGCAGGGGGAAGATGTAGAAAGTAGGGTGAAGAAGGAGGAAGCAGGGGAAAGAAGGAAGAAGCTGCGGGAAGCAGGGGAAGCAGGAGGAGGAAGGAGGAAGCAGGGGGAAACAGGAAGAAGCAGGGGGAAGCTGTAGAAAGTAGGGTGAAGAAGGAGGAAGCAGGGGAAAGAAGGAAGAAGCTGCAGGAAGCAGGGGAAGCAGGAGGAGGAAGGAGGAAGCAGGGAAAGCAGGGGAAAGCAGGGGAGACAGGAAGAAGCAGGGGGAAGCTGTAGAAAGTAGGATGAAGAAGAAGGAAGTAGGGGAAAGAAGGAAGAAGCTGCAGGAAGTGGAGGAAGGAGGAAGCATTGGAAGAAGGGGAAGCAGGAGGAAGCTGGAGGAAGCACGGGGAAGCAGAGGAAGCAGATAAAGGAGGAAGTAGGAGGAAGCAAGGGGAAGCAGGAGGCAGGAGGAAGAAGGGGGAAGCAGGAAGAAGAAGGTGGAAGCAGGAGGAAGCAGGGGGAAGTAGCAGGAAGTAAGAGGAAGCAGGGGGAAGCAGGAGGAAGCAGGGGGAAGAAGGGGGAAGCAGGAGAAAGAAGGAGGAAGCAGGAGGAAGGAGGAAGCGGGGGAAGCAAGAAGAAGCAGGGGGAAGCAGTCATCAGTGGCTTTCAGTTCAGTGGGCTGTAATTATTGGCCAGCGTTTTCCCCCTTTTCCACTTCAGAACCCTCCCCTTGCTTTAACACTCCATTAAACTGACCCTGAGGGGGAACTTCACACACTTACAGTGTAATTGGAGCAAATTTACCCCTGTAACTCTGCACTTGGGGTGAAATTAGGGGCAACAATGATGATGATGTGTATGCTGTGAACAGGACATGATGCTGATTTATGAATGTTTTATTACTGAGTAATTACAGATTAATAACTGAGTAATGATTAATGAGGGAAGACGAATAATAAGTGTAAATAGTTTAAATTATTTCCTATTTTTACACAATAGGTTAGTTAAACTGATGTTATATGTATTAATTTAAAATTTAAGAATTATTATATCAATAATTCAAGTAATAATAAAAGTGATTAGTATACTAAAATTATACAATAATTTATTTGTATCATATTTATTATAAAATTCAATACAAAATATAACAATGACTGCATATTTTTTGTAACTTGCAAAAAAACAAAGAACATAATTATCCAATAACACTATCATCTGTAAATAACACACCATCATCTATCAGAAAGTGTAAAATGTTGATGAGTATTGAAGCAAAATTTCCAATAATAATAATAATAATAATAATAATAATAATAATAATAATATGATGATGATGATGATGATCTGTTAAAAAAGACCACGAATAAACGCTTCGAGTTGATCGTGAGGTGAAAATGCTGAATATGAATGAACCACAAGGCTGCAATGCTGTTGCCGGCCCTAGGGGGCGACACAGAGACAGCTGATTAACTATTCTATTCAAATCCAAATTGAATTTACTCACACTTTCCTTGTTTTTTTTGTTCCAGTGCAAATTTTGACATTTCTACAAACCAAGAGAGAAAGCAACTAATTTGAATATTTCTCTTTCTGTTTGTCAATTGTTAGCGAAGCCTGAAGTGTGAATCTCTCTCTCTCTCTCTCTCTCTCTCTCTCTCTCTCTCTCTCTCTCTCGCCCCACTCTGTCTCTTCCTGTGGATAAATAAAGCAAAACTTTGGCAGGAAGGTGATGGGGTGATGAAGAGGATCTTTTTAAAAAGGTAATTCATGCATGTAAATACAGTGTGTGTGTGTGTGTGTGTGTGTGTGTGTGTGTGTGTGTGTGTGTGTGTGTGTGTGTATTTGCATGTTATTGTTTGGCTGGAGAAAAGAAAAACTCAACAGGTTTGTACTCGATAAAATAAATCATCTGTCAATCATCAACACACAAATGCCACTTCTTTATGCTAACTTTTCATTCTTGAAATTTTTTTGCAATTCTTTTTAAATGACAGCTGCCACATCCCTGAGGGAAAAAAAGTGAAGAATGCTTTTATATTTCCTTTAACCAATCACACATTAAGGAGTCATATTTAAATTGGAATTGGTGCTCATTGGCTCATTTTGGTGACTAGCAAAAGTTTGCATTGGTTAACAAATTGTTTTATATAATGAGATACAAGTTCACATGTTAAATGTCAATTTCCTACTTAAATGGAGAGTTTAAGAAGAAGAAGAGAGATGGAGGAAGAGGAAGAGTGATACACTGGGAAGACATTTCTGTGGTAGTTCACTGTCCAGAGCTGCAGAGATTCGAGGGAAAACACACACACACACACTCACCTTTTAGCGAGCATTCCACTTGAACACAGTGAAGAAAACATAAACGATCCCCCTCTCTTATCATCTTTCTCATCCTCTTCATCCCTCATCAAATGACAAAGTCAAGCTGAGATCTCATATGATCCAGCAAACTTCCATTATTATCATCATCAACATCTAGATCCATCCTGGTGCAGAGCATGAAGCAAAGCATCCTTCTTCTTCTTCTTCTTCTTCTTCTTCTTCTTCTTCTACTACTACTCCAGACCGTGCTGCATGAAAGCCCATCTCATGCATGTTCTCTCGTTGCAAAACAAACAGGCACACCAACGTCTTTTTCAGCAGTGTAACCCGGCAAGTCAGGCCTGTCTCTGAAATGCTTTTCTGCCCCACAACACAGACGGCTTTCATTATCTTCTCACTCGCAGCAAGGCCTAGCTTTAAAAGCTACTGATTTCTTTTTTTTTTTTCTTTTAGCCTCCTACACAAAGGAAGGGCATTTTGTAAATTACTTGCTCGTTTCAGACCAACAAAAGGTACTTTCATTGAAACTCGTTTCGTCCCCCACCATCACCATCACCAACACCTCCTCCTCCTCCTTCTCTTTTCTCCATTTGATTTTGCTCAAATTTGATTACAAGGATTGAAAAAGGAAAAGAAAGAGGAGGAAATAAAAAAAACCAGATGGCATCCTCATTCAGCGCCCTGAATGGTTTTTATCTGGGTGCCTATTTAAACTGTGGCAATCCACAAGCATTTCAGCTGGCTACAGAGAGAGAGAGAGAGAGAGAGAGAGAGAGAGAGAGAGAGAGAGAGAGACAACTCGACAAAAAATATCGGTGTGCGATTTCTCATAGAACTGGCACACAAAGAAAAGGCTTTTCTCTTACTGCTGCTCTCTCTCTCTCTCTCTCTCCCCATCCTATTTTTTCCTCCATATCGCCTGCCTGGATCAAAATAATAGAGATTAGGTATTTCATTAAAAATTATAGAAGGATATAGAGCAGGCTGTCATATTAATAGCAACCTGCCCATAGCCCTTCAGCGTGTGCTATTCACCTAGACAAAAGACGCAAAGCGGGAGCCGCATATTGAACCTCTGATTCAGGCCTGATCAATTTTCTGTCATTCAGGAAAACGTGGGGCCGATTTTTAACAAAGAGGTTCACACAGGACCGATGACCGGCTTGCCAGGAGACAGACGCCTCCTCCTCCACCACCTCAACATGAAAAAGTGCTCCAACTAAACTTGACGCATTCTTTCAGCACAGAAAGGACGAGAGACGTGGGCTATAATTCTCTCTGTATGGCCCAATGGGCATTTCAGCGTGCACTTGTTTTTCAGCTGGAGATAATTACAGGCTGAAAGAAAAGAAGTAGGGAACAAGCTGAGCTGCATTATTCCTCTGCTCGCTGTAAACATTTTGGGCGATGAAACAAAAACCAACCCCAGGATATAGGACTCAAAAAGGAACTCTGGCTGCAGGTCTAAGTCCTTTATTTAAAGTATCTACTAGGGATGTAACCGAAAACATTATTACAGATAATGTGTACTAAGAAAATGCATACAGCTTTTTGTTTTGTTGTTGTTTTTTTAAGAAAGCTTTTCAGACAGGTTAACAGGATGTCTGGTTGAGGTTAGCAGTCTGGGATCCTCTGTGACGTAATTGTCACATCAGCACTGATTTTGGCTTCCTTAAACTTTGTTTCTCATCAGCCCTCATAGACTACAAGAAGTCGCATGACCCTGTCACATGCCCTCTTGATCATTCGAACCTATTTTGTGTTTCCCCTTGATTAGTGTCCCTGTACACAGTCTGACTTTTCAGTGTTTAGTTGCGAAGCTTCTGTTCTGCTTTGTTACCGCATGTCCCTAACTCTTGTTTGGATCTACTTAGAGTTCTCATTTTAACTCTGCTTGCTTTGCTTGTTTCTTATTTAATAAAATGCCTGCACTCACATCCATTTCCATCACTCTCTGGCAGCAATGAAAAGGCTGCATGAGTAAGAGATTTTTGCTTTCATGCAGGTAGGAGCAAGTGCTGAGATATGGAGCTGGCAGGACAAAGAAAGACCAGGTTTATTAAGGTTAACTATAACATACAGTGCTGAGTAATATAGTTACAGCTTTCATTCATTCATCCTTAGTGATTTCCTGGTCAGGTTTGCACTGGTTTAAAATAGGATAATAGTTTTATTTTATTTTATTTTTTTGAAAACTAAATTTGTTAGAACACATCATGGGCAGGTGCAAATAAAAACGAAACCACCAATGATGGCGTAGTTCACTCCAGCCCCATCTTGTCCAGAAGAAACGATCTAAAGTGGGCCACCTTGCGCAATAAATGCTACAAGCTGTATACACTATATACAAGCTATATACACCCTTGGAATCAACCTTCATGCCAGAAAGAATCAAAATCTGTGACGGCTTGAGGGAGACAAAGTGATTTGGGTAGAAATGGCTAGTTAGGGCTTAATTACTCCATATCTTCATTATTAATTGCAATGATGCAAATTTGGATAGAAGCCATATGTACCCGAGGCAGACCTACCTTCCTGCCAAAAAGAATAAAACTCAGTGAAGAACTGAGAGAGAAGAAACAATTTTTGTGAAACGTGGACAACGCTGGATGGACAACAGACAGCACATGCTGGCATAAGCTCATGGCCTATCAGCCGGCTGAGCTAATAATAACAGAGTTAAAACAGTCCTGTATACATCTCCACTTGAGATCAATTATGAACTGGAGTGATGAAGCTGAGGTTGAGGAACTGTCAAAGCCAGAATTCACACACCATGCTGACAATGCTGACATTTCGACATCTGGGATTGTTTTTCCAGATGTAGTGCTAGGGTTAAAGTTTAATTAAACAAATCCAGGTTCAGGCTATGTTATGTAAACTGTACAAGTTTAAATCCAAATACATACAGACATGGATATGTACAGTGATATACTATCATTAGCAATGATGACTGCTTCATTAGGATGGGCCATGAGGCCTGCATCAAAGTGACAGAATCGTCCGTAGCAGTGGCACAAATGGCTCAGCCAAGCCGCCATGGAATGCCTGGCCTCGTGAGCTCTCGTATACTATGCTTCTCTCCTAATGAAGCACCTTGCATAGTAAGGTAAGGCAAATTATGTCATGTCCCCATTGTGTTGTCTCTCTGGACTTCCAGACCTGATGCCAAGTGGTGCACAAAAGTGACCCAGACCTGACGGGTATGGAAGTTGCCCCACAGTGACAAGTGACTTGCCAAGTGATGCCATCCATTGGCCATTTGAGCTGCTCTTCCACATGCCATCTGGTGGTGTACCATTGACCCTATTGGGTCCATCTGCCACATTGCACCGAAAAGCACCCTGTTGCCAGCACCTTATTGGTGATGTACTATTTAACCCATAGCTGGAACCCAGGCAGGTGCTACCACCCTGGGTCAGAGTGGACCTGGTTATGGCAGCAATGGTGATTAAGGGGTAACTCCACTTTCCCCAATACTCAAGTCCACCCGGACCTGAGACTCACCACCAGCTGCAGTTTAAAGTCATACCCAGGGCTAAATATAGATAGATAGATAGATAGATAGATAGATAGATAGATAGATAGATAGATAGATAGATAGATAGATAGATAGATAGATATGAATGATTAGACTATAACCTAATTATTATCAATAACACAGTCATTACTTTCTTTCTTATAGAATAGACCTGGCTGAGTCTTTAGGCCTCAGTCAGCTGCAGGTCAAAACATGGTATCAAAACAGAAGGATGAAATGGAAAAAAATTGTAAGTGTCACTTTTTTTTTTGCTATTTTACACCAGATCACAGGTTAATAAGTGCATGCTGTTGATATTCATATTTGCTGTTTATTATGAAGGTATTGCAGGGAGGAGGGCTGGAGTCCCCCACCAAACCGAAAGGACGCCCAAAAAAGAACTCCATTCCTTCCGGTGAGCAGCTTTCTGAGCAGGAGAGAGAGAGGACGAGGGAAGCCGCGAGCGCATCTTCTTCCTCTTCATCATCGTCATCCTCTTCATCCTGTTCAGGCCACTCTGAACCCAGTCAGGAGGAATAAACGTGCCACTCTCCGGCCATGTGAATCCATATACTTTAAGGACGCACAGGCTGACTGCCTCTCATGGATTGTTTCTTATCGAAATCGACGTTTTGGCACTTAAAAACTGATCCCGACAAGACAAGTGGACCGATTTTATAGTTCCATTTTGCTCAAAACAAACAAACAAACAAACAAACAAACAAACACAAGCATGGACTGCTTAATCTTGTTTTTCTCTTTATGAAAAATCCAGAGTGACGTTGAGCAGAAATGGGTCTCTCTCTCTCTCTCTCTCTCTCTCTCTCTCGCTTTTTTAACCCTTTACATTGGAGAAGTCGGACATTTTGCCTGCAATTCTTGTTCTTGTGCTCCGTGATTTAACTATATGTATGAATAATATGATAAAAATTAAATGATCTTTTTACAGAGACAGATGATTATGATTATTATTTAATGAATTAGCAACGAATTTAGTTCGTAGACCTGCATAATTACTCTGTGAACTCCTCTGACGCACTGAGGATGCGGGTTAGTTTCGAACAAATGCAATTAATAAATTATGGTATCGAATAAACCTTCATCATCATCAGTACATCATAAACATGGAGGCCTAAAATCGATGGGAAATACCGCTGATTCTGATTTTACTAATTTTATATTTGTGACTCCTGGATGCAAACTGCTCCTGATGAAGTGATTCATTGCTATTCCGCAACAATTTGGCGCAAAAGTATTTTCATGCACTAATGAAGAACAGAGTTAGGGACAGTTGGGCAGACAGCTGGAGCTTTGGATGATGATGATGATGATGATGATGATGATGATGATGATGATGATGATGATGATGAAACTGGGGATGGCACTGGAGATGGCAGGCTCCGCTATTCCTCTCGTCCTACTGTGAGCTGTTTATGAGTGCACGATAGTTGTTAAGGCGTTATATGTATCACGCTTCACATCCAGAAAAGAAAAAAAAATTACACACGCTCTGTAATTTACTACAGTATTGTTTATCGCCCAAGTTTAAACGCTGCCTCTGGCCTTGAAATGTTTACGCACAGCATTTTCATTTAGGCTGTGTTATTTCCTTTTTAAAGAATTGGCTCCATGTGGAAATAATTGTGTTCGGGCTCTGTGGTAGACCAACATGAAGTTTTATAAACACAGAGGGTTCGATATTGTTCAGTTTAAACTTTCCTGTCGCAGATAGTGGAGCAAAGATGAGCTGGAGCCAAGTTGATTTGTATTCTTATCCTCCTCCTGCGCATGCGTGCGTCAAGGATTAGGGTGCAACATATAATATAATATAATATAATATAATATAATATAATATAATATAATATAATATAATATAATATAATATAATATCGGACCACGGGGACAGAACTAACGCAGTTCCGTACTTTATCACACCTCACTGAATGTTAGACTACATGAGGGGAAAAAAAACAGAAATTAAGCATTTTATTGTGTATGCATAAAACACGGTGTCAATCCTTTTATGATATAGCATTTCTGCAAAAAAAAAGTTCAAATGGTACATGGTATATTTATATCTTTATATCTACATACTTAGGTATTTAATAGGTATTTCTGAGGCTATAACAGCATTAGTGCTATGTTTTGTTATATGACAGATGTGGTTAACATTTTGTGAAACTGATATTTATTTACATTAGAAATGTGTGCAGTGGGATTGATAAGATGTATTGACTTAGTCGTTACTAACAAGTTACTAACTCATAACATAGAACTTGAAAATGCGCTGTAAGGAAGTAGATCCGACCAACAAGCTCTTTATAAAGACTCAGTTATAAACAAAGATTAAATTAATAAGCTATATCTTTTGGGCTACTACATCTCTCCCGTCGTGCATACAGGCTATCGGGATAGTTATGTGCCTATTTCAGATACAAATCTAATCACAATTCTAACAAAGGCATTTAATAATTACTCTATTTGAAGAAAGATTTGCATACAAGAAGCGAACTTGTGCGGGTAATTAATGTTGTGACTATTTCATGTTCGTTTTAAGCCTTAAAAATGCTAAAAGTGTGCAGCCTATGCATGAAACCTCACCAAAGTTTTCACCAAAGGAATGCATAGACATATGTGAGAAGAAGAAGAAGAGGAAGGAGAGAAGGAGGAGGAGGAGGAGAAAAGCAGAAAAGGCCTTGAAAAATAGGTAGGGTTGTGCATTAAAAGCGTCAAAGGCATGAATTCTTTTAATAGCCTTTTAATTTGAGAAAGTAAACGCAAATAAAATGGGATAAAGTAGATTATTTATGTCTTTTATGTAATACTTTAGATAAAGTTTAAAAATAGGAGTTTTTAATAATCTACACAATAATAATCTATAATCTGTAAAGCTTGACCTTGAAAAAAAACGAAATAAAGTGTGTGTGTGTGTGTGAGAGAGAGAGAGAGAGAGAGAGAGAGAGAGAGAGAGAGAGAGAGAGAGAGAGAGAGACTGCTTCATTTAATGTTCGAACATATTCCTAATATGTTTTATTAGTCACTGCACTCAGCGCCCTCACCAGTACATGAGTGTTGGATTTAATTCTTAAATTCAGCAGTTGAATTAACTTTGCTATAATTTCACTTTGTGTCGCTAAGAGTTGTGCATCTTTAAATATGATTCAGGCTCCATAGTACTATACTATGGACCTATTTTATAAACCACAGATTCTATGATTTCACGAAGCAAGTCATTTAGCATTTGAGGATTTTTTTCCAGTTGTTTACATGTATAATTAAGGAGTATGAAAGTTTAGTTCCAATCGCATGTTGAAATATCGCATAATCAATCCCCATCACTAATATAACATAGTCAGTTTATCACTGTTTTTTTCTGGTTTATTGAGAAAACAAAATGTTCACAGACACCGAGATACTATTCCTTAATTAACGAACTATTTTTGTTCTTCCCCCCAAAACTAAATTGTTTAATAATAGATATTCTAAGAAAGCGCCACAATATCAACTGCCTTAGTGAAATGAAATATTTTTGAAAGGAAAAGTTCACAGCAAATATTTAACATTAATTTTTAGACTTTTTGTGCTACAAGCATTTTGTGATAAAATGTGTGATTTTAGAGTCTTCAGCTGAATCGATGCTGGGAGAGAGACGTGCTGCCTTTCGGGCATTTTAGAATTTATATAGAATTTCACGAACTTATAGTAAATACTTCGCGACATTGAGATTTTAGTGGGGAGGATATCCAGTTTGTTTGAAAGGAGAGTAATATTTCCATATGAACACATAAGTAATGTAATAAAAGCACAAAAAAGCGCATTATTTTCTTAAATAAATAACGAATGCGTTCTGTATGGAAATATTACTGAAAAATACCAATAACTTCTGCGCGCGCGCGCGTGTGTGTGTGTGCGTGTGTGTGTGCGTGCGTGTGCTACAAAGCCCACCGTTAAAAGGTAGGCTATATTTGGTTTGTTGCTTTTACGTCTTAACATTTCACATCTTCAAAATGTTTTTTATAAAGATACTTAATTTTAAACTAGGAACAGTTGCTTTCGTTGCTATCTTACATAATTAAATTACTCCGTTTAAAATATGTCATTTGCAAAATATCTAATTAATTAAGCCCACAAAGTCAACAGTAACTCGCTGCAATCACAAATTATTATCGATTATTATGTAATCTCAAGTGAATCAGCTGAATTGGTTAATACCCTGTGTGTGTGGGGGGGGGGGATGCCACACTTGGGACCTTAGTAATAGTTTGTAATTTTTTTTATACAAGAGCAGGCTACAGTTTATGTAATATTTCATGATGAAAAATATAAATAATAGTCTGTTTATAAGTATACCACTGGCAAGGTACCAATGTTATTAGGTAGAGCTGTGTTAATTGCACATATTCCACTTGGTTCTTTTCCACCTGGCCAGTGAAGCAGTCTCTCCTCTCACTAGAAGTCCATAATTACTTCCTCCGAGTATTTAGGAGGCCAGCTTAATACTCTGCAGAAAGAAAAGAGAAGGAATAATCATGTGAAATTTCCTTAATTATGTTAATTATGTTTTATAATAAATAAATAAATAAATAATCAGATAAAATGGTACTAATTGTACCTCATTTGTCTTTTACCTAGAACTGGTTATCTACCTTTAAATGCTTTAACCTAAAACAAAATATGGTCTGTTTATGTACCTTAAATGATTTTCACAACGTGAACGTGGCCTTGAGTGTATACCATCTCAGGGACAAGGAAAGGTACAGTTGAGGTTTTTTTTTTTTTGCCCGAGTGTAGGCCTAAATACATGCATGCATGCATGCATGCATGCATGAATGAATGAATGAATGAATGAACGAACCAACAAACAAATAAATAAATTACTCTTTTGCACCTGTGAGATCCGCTTAAGGTCTGGTCACACAGTTGTGATTCGTGTGTACAGTTCACAGATATGCAATCAGAAACTCACAGTGAATAGATTGTGTGCAGTGTTTGTTCAGGGATGTTGTTATCTTTTAGTAGAGTGACTATGAAAGCTCCCAGTCCAGCTGCAGTGAGCTCTTGCTGATGGCTATGTTAAAGAGCAGACAGGGAGCTTTAAGAGTTTATAGGGCACGACGTGCTCCTTTCAGCTAAAGTGTTTGTTCTTGAAGACACTTAATACCCTGAGTGCACAATAACAGCGGTGTAGATCTCCGAAATACCCCCAGTTCATTTGCTTTTTCATCCCTCTGTATTAACGCTGCTCAGCTAATGGCACATTACATTTTTGCAGTCCTTCCAGCGTCAATAACGCAGATCCCTCCTGTACAATAGAGACAAGCTTACAGCACAAGTGATGAAATTTTCCCCTCTGAACTATTTAGGTAAAAAGGTCGCACAAAATCAACTTACACTTTGTTTCTTCCACTGAATGAAATCCATCAGGGTTGAAATTGTAGCCTAATGGACAGGAAGGTTTTAATGCACAAGCACAAATAAACCCGGAGCCGAAAAAACAGTGCTCGAGGTTCCAAAGTATTAAGGATATCCTGAACGCCACTTGGATCATAGCTGCAAATTAAACAAAATCCATAAATAAAGTAAACAAGCATGGAACTCAGTTTTGTATTGCTTCACCGCCGTGCAGTTGGACTTTTATAGGCACAGTTTTCTCTTTTAGCTCCCATTGTGTATTTTGTAGAGAGAAACTGATACATGCCTACAGAGTAGCAGTGCAGTTTTTCTCCTGGTGGTCTTTTGCAGCAGTGTCACGGGAGGGTTGAAGGTGTGTGTGGGATGGAGAAGGGGGTTTAACATGAACATCTGCTCTTTTCACTACCTTCCTATGTCTCAATGAAACGTCTGAGCCATTCGTCAGTGCTCACCCGTGAACGGGATCATTATGCAGATGAAAGACAGGTGCAGCCACATTTCCCCTGTGGAAGGCGAAGGCCATGACAATATTCTGTATTGCAAGTATAAACAACTGGCCAAGCATGCAATACCCTAAGGAAATTATTATTATTATTATTATTATTATTATTATTATTATTATTATTATTATTATTATTAAATACAATGAACAAGTATTTTAATTACTGATGATCAGTGTGAGCTCAGTTCCTAAAAGTAATCCAAAATAATGAATCTGCACTAATTTTATGGACACTTTGAAACACACGAGGGAGATGTGATTGGATTTCGTTCCATTTGATATGATCTGAAGGTCGTGTGAATATGTCCAAACCTTATTCCCTCCTCTGGTAATTTTTTTTTTTAAATCTGAATTGAAGATTGTTTCGAATTTACGAAGGTTAGGCCTATTTTGGCAACCAAAATACAACCTGATGCAAACGCTTTGGCTCTAAATGTTTTAAAACCACGAATGTACAAAAACAACTACCAAGTGACAATAAATCTTTACATTTAGGTTATACCTAAGGATAAGTCAAGTCAGCTTTATTGTCAAATATGCAATACATGCTCGACATACAGCACAGATGAAATTTCAGTCCTCTCTGACCCACGGTGCAAACAGGCAATCCAATAAATAAAATAGAATAATTAAAAAAAAGGATGGGGAGGTGTTTTTCCAGGTTGCTGATTTAACACATTAAGCCACGTTAAGATGTAGTATTATTATTATTATTATTATTATTATTATTATTATTATTATTATTATTATTATTATTATTATTGAAGTTTACAAATGGAAATCTTAACGTGAAGCTGTGCCTTATACGCTGCCTAGTGTTTTGAAAGTAATTTGTATAGACAGTAAAGTCTGGGACAGATATGATGCTTGGTGTTTACATGATGTTTTCATGACGCATTAAACTGTTTGCTTATAATACCAGAAAACGATTAATGTGAAATTGATTGTTATCATGTAGGATTATTGATTACTGTTTTGACTTTATGGTAATGGATAATGTTTATTAAAGGTAGGATGTGAGAGATTTGGTGTCACTTGGTCAATGTTTTAGTAGCCTTTGGGACATTGGTCCCACTTTTTAGGACTTCTAATGAGAAATTATGATTTCATTGGCCTTTAGACTAATTATGTGGTAAGAAAAGTTGCGAACATCAGCTCCACCCTTCTCCCTTCCGAGCTGGTTTGTATGAATTCTTACTCATTTACGTTCTGTGTTTGTGGACTCAAGAAGAGGGTTGTTAAATTGAGCTCGACTGTTGGGAGGCCTCAGTAGTAAGCCTAGCGTTCGTCCAGCCACACACACACACGCACACATACACTTTGGAGGGAACTGGACACGATTAAAGGAGCTCTGATTAATATAACGAATGTGCCAAAACTGCACATGCGGCGTATGATCCCAATTAGACTGAAACTCAACTCGGCCAAAGCGCTGCTCCACATTCATCCGGCCATGCGTTCCACTTTTGTTTTCGTTGGACTGTATTTGACAACACGCTTTTTAGTCACTGGGTTAAAAAAATAAATTATAAGTGATAATGTCAAACGTATGGCACACGTACCTATTAAAAAGAAGGAAGCTGCAGCTATTGCAGCTGCATGTCGTGCTAATGATTTGCAGCATGACTGCTTTTTTCTTATAGAAGCCCTGTTCTTTCAGAAGTGAATGATATTAAATGATAAGACCTTTATAAAAACGCTTACTCTAACACGGTCACTGTTTTTTTAGATACGGTACTGCACACCAGTGGGGGCTGGTGCTAAAAAAATTGGGTGGTGGGTGGGTGTGGTATTATTGGGGCAGAGTTATTTTTTGAAATTTTCATTAATTTTTATTCTTGAGTCTTTCAATTTACTCTTTTCATTTTCATGCCAGTCTAGTTTTAGGAGTGCATAAGTAGTTTTAGTTTGGTTTTTATCCCCCGCTGGGTGAAAGACCCGAAGGGGGATTATGTCGTGTCCGTCCCGGGAAGGGTGCTCTGTTTTCACATATTATCACATATTGACAATTCGGTCGCATTTTACCAGAGTTACAGCCCTTGATTAACAACCTTGTACTTTCACAATTTCATGAAGGTCTGCTTGCTTTCTGACATCAATTTCTCTTACGATTTTCGGACGAATTTCTCGAAGCTTGGCAAAAGGCCTTGTTATATGATGGTAATATGCATATTGCGATTTAATTTCATTTGAGAAAAATTTCCCAGAGTTTTGACCCTTGATTAAATAACTTGTACTTTGACAATTTCATGAGGGTGTACATTCTTCTGAAATCAACTCC
>JAODVO010000019.1:23322066-23335973 GCA_025400055.1 Notarius lentiginosus
CTGAAGAAGCCTTTCGGATGAGAGGTGAAACGTCTTCAAGAATCTTCAAGCAAGTCCAGTTGCTCTCTTCTTTCAGAGGGCTTTTTACTGTATTTTTATTGTTTACTATTTACTGTTTGTTCTTAAATGCATTAACACGGCAAGAAATTGCACTAATTAACTTTTGACGAGACACATCTGTTAATTGAAAAGCATTCCATGTGATTACCGGTACCTCACGAAGCTGGTTAAGATAATGCCAATAGTATGCAAAGTGTCATCACGGTAAACGGTGGATACTTTGAAGAATCTAAAATATGAATTTTTTAAAGACCTTTTTGTTTACCACATAATTCCATATATGTTCCATGTTCTTTCACAGTTTTGATGTCTTCAGTATTGTTCTACAATGTAGAAAATAGTCAAAATTTCAGAAAAACTTTTTTAATGAATTAGTTGGTGTGTCCAAACATTTTAAAACATTAAACATTTTTAAGCAAAAACAAGGAATCACAGCAAACATTGGTAAAGGATATACAGTTAAGTACAACAATAAATAAATGAAAAACAACATTCAAAAAGCAATCTATATTTAAACATACTACAGATTAATTACAGTCACAATCACAGTGGTATGTTTAGTGACAGGAACTATGAATGAAGTCTGTTTGAACAGGTAAGCCTTTAATCTGGATTTAAAAACATATGGAAACTGTATTGCTAACATCCTCTGGTACCCTATTTAGGGGCAATATACGAAAAACATCTCCCTCTGTCCGAGTTGCAATTGATCTTAGAAATTAATAATAAAATTTTAACTTCCCCCTGCCCCTAATAAATGTTAGCCTATGTCACTGCTAAAATGGGCTTTTATTCTGTGAAAACATCCACTGTCAAATGCACCACTAAATTAATACAAAAATGAGCCATGCACAAACACTCTGGCCTCAGAAGTCTGACATGATGCAGGCTAGTTCAACCTCTCCCAATTGATTCAGTGGCACGTTCCTTGTTTAACAAGGTAGAGGAAAAAAGTGGGGGGTAGCAAGGGTAAAAAGACTTTTAGTTCATTCATTAATCACAGAAGTAAACAGCCCATCCAGTGACACCTGGCGGGGTTAATGCTTCAGACCCTGGAGTAATCACTACCACCACCACCCCCCACACACAGACCCAGCCAGCCACTCACATGAAAGTTTGTGATTATAAAGGAAATGGGAATTAGCAGAAACATTTAGGGGGGAAAAGTTGCTCTCCAGTTTGCTGTTAGCGAAAGAGGGATTGTGGAGGTAGTGGGTGTGGGGTGTGGAGAGGCTGCAGGCTGATTGGAGTGTTCCCCTGGGGCTGCAGAGTGGGGAGAGGTAGAGGGCCAAAGGTTGAGCCTATACCAAATTAGTAGTGTCTGTTATTCAAAACCAAAATAAAGCAGGAGCAGGGGTAAATGATTCCCCCTCCTTCCCCCTCCTCCTTCTCCTCCTCCTCCTCCTCCTCCTCCATGCTGGATTGCTTTCTGGTCTCTCTCTCTCTCTTGAAATTACAGAGAGGTCACATTGCAATTAGTGGTTTGTTTCTTTTAGACTGAAATATGGCCATAATTCATAGCTTTCGAATAGCTTTTTTTTCATTTCATTGGAAAAGATGTATGAGCTGGTCGGCCTGAAGACGTAATTGTAACACATGATACGGCAATTTGTTACCCCAGCACCAAGTTCACAAGATATTTGCATGCCATTGCTTAAAAACAAAGAAGAAGATACAGTTTGTTTCCAGTACTGCCTGTAACTGAAAACTGTCTGTTCAGGTTATTACACCTCTTTTCTTTGCATTTAAGTAGTATGAGGCATTACATTTATACAATATACAATATACAAAGTTCTACTTGTTATTGGTTCTTGGGTCAAAAACCTCCGAAACAGACTTTCCATTTCCAATATTTTCTTAATGCTTAATGCTCTGCAAAATGCTGGCCACCTGAAAGCAAAAAAAGCAAGAGCTGCATTATTAAGGCATAATTTATTTGAATAAACAAAGACTCATCCAGTGTTTAGAAGCTGTTTCCAACCCATCCTTTGTTTTACCTGTAAAACCTAATTTTGTGACATGAATTATAAAACTCTATAGTAATTACTGTGTTATAGGATTTTTTTTTAAATCCATTCCTAACAAAGCTTTTTCTCCCAGAATGTTAACCTGACATGGTAAAACAGCAACTTTTCTTCTAGAGACGAAGCAGCGCATTCACCTTTTTTTCTTGCTTAATTTTCTAAGATGTGCTTGATATTTGTTTCTAGACAGTCCAAGTTATAAAAGGAGTTATTAGAAAATTGGCTTATCAGAGGCAGAACATGCTCCTTTCCTTATTACATAATTACTGCTTCATTGCCCCATTAATTAAAGAGGAAATATAATATTTACATTATTGATGGATATGTTGTGCAATTTATTACACTCATTTCCCAGCTATGTATCTGGGGTAACCCTACTTGTTGTTTTGACAAAGGAACATTCAGTCTGTTTCTGTTAAATTGTTAATACCAAGCCTTTCAGTTTAGTCACTCATCTTTGGCTTCTTTTGCACCAAACAAGTCAGAGGAGTCAAGAACCAGGGATTAGCTGAGCAAAGCCTCCAGCATGGAACTGGTTAGAGAGAGTTTATTAGCAATGAATCACATCACTAAATTATTGAGAGATTACTGTGCTCTCTGGCTAAGTGATGATAATGTCTGTCAAAAGAACTGGCACTGTTCTTTGCTTTGCACATCTGCAGGGCTGCATTGCAACTAGTGATAAATAGCAAACTACACTTAACATCCTCAGTAGACATCTGCCAATGTTTTTTTTTCTATTTTTTTATGAGAACGTTTACAAGTGCCTGCAATAAATGAAGCCACAGAAGCACTTAAAATGACAGGAGGAGTGGATTTAAATGTCTGTTTGGCAATACAGATTCCTAACGGCTCAGAAATGAGGGCTCTTTTGCTTGTACAACCTGGCCATTTTTGTATGGCTGGATCTAGGCCAAGGAAGAGTACACATTTATAGGAATTACATTACACCAATTACATTAGTGATAAGTACAGCACTAATTTACATTTTGAACATTTGCCATTCCTGGCAGCTGTTTGTGAGATGTCTGGAGTGAAAACATTTTGCTTAGTACTCCTGGAAAAAAAAATTACACTGCTGGTACATTTTAATATGTCCAGCTAAAAGCCAATGTTCAATGAACAGCTATAGAGTTTAATTTAAAGCTACAGAGTCCAATTAAGACAAATACTTCAAGAGTAAATTCACCACTAGTACATTTGATGTTTAATAGCATATAAAAAAAATACTGGTATTTATTGTAAAAAAAAAAATCTGCTTGTAGTTAACAATCTTATAACCAATTTGAAAACCATGCACTCTTTTTTAACATCTCAGTTTTTTGTAGGCATTGATATAGTAGGGAACTCTCAGTACAGAAGCAAACTGTTAGCACTTGGCTGTTCTCTGCTCCAGACAAGGGATGAAATGGCTTTTAGAGGGCTAGAGGTGAGGAAGTGCAGGTACCTTGATGAGATATCCATTGTATACAAAGCAGATTTTATTACTCCATCATTCAGCCAAAGCCATTCTCCACAGTGTAATTTTCCACAGTGTTGCTAATGTAAATTCTCTGTCACTGTTTATTTCACCTTGTAACGTGGAGTGGAAATTCCATAACAGGTGATTCATCAGGTGAATCAAAGTCAGTAGGCAGAGTCTCAAGCCCTTTAGATAACCGGTGGTATTATGACTGTGCTATAAAGTATGTAAGTTATGATCAGTTATGAGGGTGTGAATGGGTGAGATATTTTTCATCCTACCTTAGTACTGATTTATTTTCTCTGAAAAGTCAGTACCAGACAAACTCTGCTTGTCCTTCACTATTTCTGTCCTTTAAAGAAAACCAGTGATAGCATTGCTCCTCAGTGATGAGGTTAAAGCAGTTAGCCAACTATCTGCCTGGCCCATTGAAGAACGCGTACTAACCTTGTACGCTGAATTAGCAATGGGTTTCTGCATCGATAATCGTCAATCTTCCATGGCAGCGATGTGCCTTTAGCGAGGGTCAGGGGCTGCCATGTGCAATCAGTGATGATCTGTAAGCATTCAGCGTGCTCAGGCCATCTCTGACCAATCCCAGATGGAAGCATTGTTTCCTTTGTGCACTAGTACAGGAGTGTATACCAAACACCATTCAAGGACTAGAGGAGACAAAGAATAAACCACTGAGAAGGCTAAGGATAGTTGCAGCCTTTAACCTAAAATGGCAGAATGTTGTTGATGAGATGCATGGGTTTTATGAGAGACCCGTTCAGATTTTGCTGAGGTCATTGCTGAGTGCAGCTTAATTGTTCCTTAGCACCTCAAAGGCACAAAAAATGCTCAATCACCATCACAGTGGACAAGTCCATGTCTAAACACAAAAGCACAGCCAAAATACAAGCCATTAGACGCCAATAAACTGTGGAACAGCAGAATGAAAGGTATTCACAGTTTAGCTAAATGGAAAGGAGATAAATGCATTTTGTCAAGAAGAGCCGATGCAGCTGGCTAGTGGAAAATGAAAACCATACCATACCTGATGTTATGCTTTTATGGTATGTGTTCCCTTGTGTGACTTCAACCATGTCTTTAAATTTTGCCTTTTCTGATGGTTGACTGGACAAAATGAGCTAAGGAAATTTATTTTCTAAAGTGGATCTATTGTCTTTTCTTGACTGATAGAAATGGCCTTTAAAATGATTAATTTCCCAGCAGTACAGATGTTACATTTTATAGAACATTTTAAAACAAAGATATATTCATTTTAAACAAGTCTATATTGGTTACATGCACACGTGTACAGTACAATGATTAGAACAAAGTTAAATCTATTACTTACATGCAGTGCAAGATAAATAATGCACTTTATCAATGTGTAATTAATGTACTTATAAATTAGATTCTTATAATTTACTTATAATTAAAATTTCTCCTCTTGCTTCCAGTTTGCTTCGGTTAAGGACAAATGAAAGTCTCAGCAGGACTAAAAAAATTTAATATTGTAATTAAATGTTAAAATATTCTCCAACATATGGTATGCAGCTATGGGGAAAAATAGTGAAAACCAATAAAAGTGGACTCTTAATTTTTTACATATCTGTATACAATATAGTTCAGTGCAAAGAAATGCTGTCAAGCATCTAATATTTTTGTAATATATGTAAACATTTTTCTCTAACTTTTTTTGTAATGTTAAAAAATGCTACTGACTTAACAATGCAGAAGTCATAAAATGAACAATCTATGACAATATTTGTATTTTAAAAAACAATGGATAAGACATTTCCATGGTACACAGTGAATATGTTGTATTATTCTATGAGTGTCACAGGAAAAACTTATAACTGTGTTAGTATAAATATTATAAATATTATATTGTAAATACTACTCTAAATAATAATAGTAGTCAGTTGGGTCTCTGAATCTCTACCCCCAGTTCAATATTATATTTAAATGCAATTAGATCCCATATATCATCTGCAATAAAAGGTTTATCTAAAGGGAGGACAGGGCTTTTGAAAGGCACTCTTGCTGGGGATATAAGTTTTAAGGGCTGACACCACATACTCAAATGAAGAAAGATGTTGCTTGTGTAGTGCAAATGGCCCGTGACCAAGCTCAAACACCAACTGTGGCATAAAACCTGTTGATAAATGTATCATAAATCTCACAGACAGTGAAAGCACGGATGTTTCATTCATATTTCACACTCTTTACCTCACAACTCAAACACCAAAACAGCTTGGTTGTTATCCAGTTTGAGCTGCAATTAAAGTAATTATTGGCTAAGTTTACAAAAGTTTTTGTGTGCAGAAGTTTCCTTGAAAAGAGTAATTACCTGAGTTGAAGTGTGATCTGGAAAGCATTTGATTAACAAGCCTAGTCCCATCCACAGGAATGAGAGCTATCCTTCTGCCATTCATGTAAAAAAAAGTTTCTGTTGGTTATAGTAGGCTATAGGGCGGCTCAAAAAAAAAACACCAAATGCAAACATCCAGTTAGAATGGTACGCACAGAGCCAGTCTGGACTAAACATCCCAAACCCTTAAGAAAGCTACATATGATTTGTTCAAAAATTATGGTGCACTCAGTTATCATCTCACTCAGCAGCAAAATAGTAACCTTGGATTATCTGTGTAGAATCCCTGTTGGCTTGCTTAATACTATATGTAATGCTTTATTGTCCTCCTCTATATACCAGAATAAATTATTTATAATCAAAGTTTTCTTGTAATTAGTCACAGTGAAGCTCTCCTGTTCAAATAGTCGGTGCATTAAAACGACAATGTTTATTTCCCAACTCAGAAAGCCATATCATATTCATTGAAAACTCCCTTCTGCTTGAGTCACCACACAGCACACAGACACGTTGGGTCTTATTTTCCTAGTGGGTGGTCCCTCTCCAGCTTGATGTGGAAACTGAATTAACGCGAGCCAATTTTTGCCCTCGATCTGGAAACATTTTCTACCTTCCAGCGCAGGCTTAATATAGAGATGTAATAAAACACCTTCAGCCTCTGGCATGTTGTTTTACCAAATAACATCTAACTGGCCATTACTCCCCATTAAGGCTAATGGCTCGACTAATTATGATAATTCCATAAAAGGTGCTGTGTTTAGCCCAAACTGTAGGCGAACATTAACTTAATGACAAGACTGACCTCTCTCACATGCTGCCAGTGTACATGTCTGTGATAGGCTATTAATCACCAGCATTGTGAATTAGCCTTATGCAATGAAAGCTTATGAAGGGCTTGCACAGTCATACAGGTCTGACTGGTTATCATATATCGCTTTCAGTGTGGACGACATAAATTTGCAGCTGCCCTAGGACATATCATACACTGTCACAAGAGCCTAGGAAAACAAGTACTTATGCCATGCATTGTTTTGTTTTAAATAACAGACTATATGCATTTTAGATAAGAGGAAATCTGTAAAAATCTCTTACATTGCCCTTTAGATGAATCAAATCTCTCATGCAAAAAGACCATCTTCCCTGCATAAGCCCAACACAGTTTTGAGATGAAACTGGTGATGGATACATCTAGAGGAAATATCTTGGTTCACTAAAATGACATTCATCAGATTCCAGAAACATACAGTATCTTGTGACTTGATACTGAGATGAAGGACAAAAGTGCATGGTCAAAAAGTGCATGAAGGCCCCTTAAATATATTATTCTTCATTACTTCCCCCCCTGGATACTTTGAAATCTTTTCATCAGGATGATTTCCGTTAAATGTTGCCATTTGGTTTCTCCCAACTAAGAGTCATTACACTCTGTGGTATTCTGTTTTCATAGGAGCAGTGCTATTGCCTGTTAAAAGGCAGACCAGTGTATTAATTGTGCACACGAGCCCCTGGCTGCTGGCAGGCATTCATCGCTGCTGATTAACACTGAGTAGCGAACTAAAGCTGTTTCCCCAGGCATGCAGTGTTTGGAGAAGGACTGTGTCCAACAAAGAGGAAGTCTATCTCTGGGCCAGAGAGACCACATTTACCCACTTTTGTTCCCTCCTCAATTATGTTGTTAGAAGTTCAGCGATTTGTGTAATAATGACCAAGGTAGCTGAAGGACAAAACTGAATTTCCCCTAGATCCAAGCTCCGCTAGCAAGGTTATCTGTGTAGAATGGCCTCCACAGGTCCACAAAGCATTCCTGAGGAATATGCATTTAGGAGATAGACATTAGGTTGGACCACTGCTCTGAAATTTTCAACACATGACGTTAAGCTAAATAGTTGTGATGCAAGTAAATGGAAAATGCCGGATTAGTGCCGTGTTGTTGGGACTGGACTTGTCTACACAATGGAGCACAGCTGAAACACATCAGTGCAGTCTAGAGAATGTTTTGATTTCCCTTCTATGTGCTCTTTCCTTCTGAGTTTTTTTTTTACTATTATCCAAAACCATTGAGCACCCTCAGAATATTCATCATTTATATGCAGACCTATGTACAGACCTCATGCATCTAGACACATTTAGGATTCTTAACATATCTGGCAGCCTCCCAGAAGCACCAATAAAATAAGTGTTATTGTTCCTGACTTTGCTTAAGAGAGGCCCCATGCTTCGCACAGCTGCTGGGGCTGCCACAAACGGTGTTGATTAGAGCAATTGGGGCATTTTGAGCTGAAACAGCTGCTTTGATTCGGCCTGATTGCTGAGCGAGGGAGCATGTTGAGTAAAATATGCATCCGTCAGGAACTGTTTGGCAAGTTGCATGTGTGACTTTTTTCTGCTTTTGTATTCTAATGCATGCTCCATTTAACTCCTGCTGTTCAAATCAGGGATGACAAACTGATGATTAAATGGCCAGGATCAGTTCGGATGTCCGAGACCTGACACTGTGGCATATTATTGTCGGCATGCAACTGCTCTAACTGGCTGCAGATGTGGTCACTTAGTTTGTAAATGATTTCTTGATAGTTTTCTTGATGAAAATATGTAAAACGTAAGCAAAATGACTTCCTTTTTAGATCGAAATGGAAGACAAACATTTGGACATTTGTTTCAACCATAACTGTGGCACTCTTTGCCACATTTATTTTTTTTATTCTTCCTTATTTATGATTTTTCATATAGCTGGTATAAATGCCATGGTAGTTCTTTTCCCTTTACATATTTATTTCCCTTTATAGGTTTAAGCCTGTGGTCAGGTTGAACAAACACTAGAGAATGCTTTGAGTCCAAAACAAAGGCCATAACCTGTTAGACACATTTATCAAGGCTTTCAATTTACATTTAATCTTTTCTTTTACTGGTGCACAAAGTAAAGCATCTGCAGCTCTGTAGAATGAAATGAACTGTGTGCTCAGTGTTGATTTCCATGATGAAGGATTGGGCTGTTTTGTCTGTAAGTCAGAATTCAGCCCCACTGTGCATAGAGTAATTAATGTACATACATGCTCCTGTTTCCTTCAACCTCCTGGCTCTATATTTGGCTATTGAAATATCAATGACTCATCAATGGAGCACAGGAAAATCTCCCCTTCTCTCTTAACACCATTTAATAATGTGTCATTTGTGCTGGTACTGTGAATGACCATTTGCACTGAGGACCTATTATCATTGACAAACATATATTTTTCTATGTAGGAAACTTAATTCTTAACTCTAAATAGATGTGGCTCCTTTATTTGTAGAGTACAGTTTTCCTAATTTCCTTCTTTTCTCAGCTTCAGATTGGTTTGGTTTTCTCCCATAGACAGCTCTCTGGTTTTCATGTTGGTTTAGCCTTTTTAGCAACAAATTCAGTCTTCACAGGTGAAACCCAGGGCTCAAACCAAGAGTAGACATTCAGTGCTGTTAATTGTTTAAACAGTTAATCTAACATGGTACACCTGGGCAACAAGAAGCACCTGTCAGTCACATGTTCCAACCTTTTTGATCATTTGAAAAATAGGTTGGTTCAAACAGAAGGTGCCATGTTCTGTGGGTGGAAACACCTTGTTAATAAGAGAGGTCAGCGGAAAATGGCCAGATTGGTTCAATGTGCCAGGAAGGATATAGTAACTCACAGCAACTCATTACAACCATGGTGAGCAGAAAAGCATCTCAGCATGCAACAGTGGAAGATCACATTGGGTTTGGGTTCCACTCCTGTCAGCTAAGAACAGGAATCTTAGAATCAAGAGTGGCCACAGTGAGACAGTGTGTGTGTGTGGTCAATTTAGAGTCATCAGTTCGCCTAACCTGCTTGTCTTTGGGGTAAACCGGAGCACCCAGAGGAAACCCATGCAGATACAGGGAGAACATGCAAACTTCACACAGAAAACCCCTGTTGGCCACTGGGCTCGAACCCAGAACTTTCTTGCTGTGAGGCAACAGTGCTAACCAGGTTTCAGTGACATTTACGTTAGTTTTTTTCATACTCAGCTCTCAGTCACATCATGCATGGAGTGATCTTTCAGAGAGCTGTTGGTGATTATGACATTAGCTGAAGCAGCCCACTCTAAAACAGATGTAGGATCACAGGTCTGTCACCAAGGATATATATATATATATAAACTACAATCAAAGGCACCACGGACATTAGCATATTGTGCTATATTTTACTCCATTTGTCATCAGTGTCTTCTAACAAACTTTTTTGACATAAACCCCTTGCATGACTTGAGATGCATTGACAAATGTGTTCCACTGAACACATATTTATATTTACTCTTTCTTTGTAACTACACTATTATGGAAATGTGCCAACCCAGCAGACCCCCAAAAGACACAGTCCAATAGATCAGTGTCAGGGGCATTGATAAGTGTGTCTACAAGATTGTGAAAAGCAGCAGGTCAGTACGGTCAGTGTTCAAGGTTGTAATGTGTGTGTGTGTGTGTGTGTGTGTGTGTGTGTGTGTGTGTGTGTGCGTGTTGAAGTTTTTTGGGGAGTGCACATCTGAGAGCAATCTCACCATGTGACAAAATACAGACATAACAATCTACTCTGACACTTGTTACCGGCACATAAACACTTGCCTTAGCGAGATGGGGAGGAGAACACAAGGCTGTAGCAGTTGAGGGTCTGGTGCATATCTGCTATTTATCAACCACTAATTAACTGTTAATTTGCCAACCTTTGAGTCCAAGTATGCAGACAATTTATCACATCCAGCAAATACACTCTGTTGCCATCCCTTGGGGTGGTCGAGGGGCCTGCTTAGACTAACTATCCTTCATATCTTCAAGTTGCCATATTAAATATCACTCCATTTTTTGTGCCGAGAAGAAGAAGGAAGAGTGAAAAAATACCTCATGGTTCAGAAAAATCCTGCATGAAATGAATCAATGGTACGCTCCTGGGACATGCTGAAGTATTTATATTATTAACAGAGAGTAATATGCACATCAATTATCATAATACTGAGGGATTTCTATGCCTAAGTGTATGTGGATGTGTAGGGTGTGTAAGATGGTGTAGACAGCATGTACAGCACACACACGCGGGTGGAGCTCTCTAAAACAAGTAGGTGACAGCAGCTGTCAATAGGCTGGTGGAAGTGAACACAGACAACATCCTTGCTGACAGACCTGTGATCCTACATCTGTTTTAGAGTGGGCTGCTTCAGCTAACATTATAATCACCAACACCTCTCTGAAAGATCACTCCATTAGAGCATGACGTGACTGAGAGCTGAGTATGAAAAGAACTAATGTAAATGTCACTGAAACCCGGATAAAGCATTGAAATTGAGCTGTCATCAGGTGCTGTTTTCTCACGCAGATAGCTTTGACAGAGCTAATTGGATATAACAGGCACAAGAGTCATTAAGCACTGAGTGACACATGAAAAAATAATTGGCTCACATGGATATATCTTTGGCAAATGTCAACTGAATCGGATTCTAGTACATCTAATACTTTAGCAGAAAGTGTTCATCATCATATGCTGTACTCTCCATATAAGCTTTTCTTCTCTATCAAAAATAAATACAAAAATAAGCCAACACATACAACTTCATATTTAGCAACTTCCTTTATAAATAATCAATATTTCAAGTTTTATTTCTCTTTGATAATGCAGGATATCTTTGTTATTGAGTAGAGTAAAATAGCAAATTTGGGACATTTCAATTTCCAAATTTTGTATTCTAATACCATCAGGAAACAATATGAGAGTTCTACAGTGCCTGCAGTTGTTGTTAGAGTGCTATGCCCAGAGATAGTGAAATGAAAACTGGGTCGTGCAGCAATTAAGATCATTCAAGCATGGAGTTGGAAGCCCCAAGCCAAATTAGGTAGTTTCGCTGTAATTTGACTTCCTGGGGCAAATCTCTTGGGCAATTTTGAGAAAGGACAGACTGTTTACAAACAGTCTCCAATTGCATGGCTTAGTACTGGCAAAGACTGACATTGGACACACACGCACAGATGTGCACATTGAGTTGATTCAAACACCTGTTAAGAAACCTCACATTTTTTTACATGGTGTGAACTAATGAATTGTCAAAAATTTAATTGTGCTTACTAGACTTCAACCCAAAATTACCTACAATATGCAATTTAGTTCATTGCACTCAGTATGCCATTACAATGCTTTATTAACTTAACTTCATTTTTATGCAATATTCAACCCCCTAAAAAAATATTCAAATGAATGCTAATTTTGCTACCAGTTAACATATCTACAGACAGATTACAGACAAACCTTTACCTCCAAGTAAAATGCTGCTCCAAGAGCAGCTGGATTGTCCTTGGTTGATATTGGTCAGTTATAATGGACTGTGATGGTCCCACCAGAGTATTTCCTTACATTCTACACCAGCCTTGATCAGATGCAGAGCTCAGTGCAGCAATTCACCCCCACTGGTCTCGTGCACGTGTGCCGCTGTGTGGGGTTCTGCATGAGAGAGCTTACCATCATAATCACACACTGGAAAGAAGCCAAACTCAGGCAACACAAGCTTCTCGCATTCAAATGCCACTTGTAAATATCCATAAATGTCAAGAGATCAACAGATAACAGGTCAGCAAAAGTTCTGGTCTTCTTTGGTTTGGTTTTATTTAAAAAGAAAAAAAAAACACCTTGTTGTTTTCAATTCGACCATGGGCAATATGGTATCTGTAGAGGCTCCTGATGTAATCTAAAGCATGTTTTAAGCTGTGAAATTTCAGCAGTCTTTTAAGATTATGACTGTCACACTGTACAAGATAATCTTGGGACGAATTCTATAACAGACTGTGAAATAATGTGTTTTCCATATCAAGATTATATGATGAGGATCCTCTAATGATAGCAATTAAAGAAAATTACTACGTTCTTGGTTACTTCATCAATCAGCATGATTTGAGCTGCTGAAAAAAAAACGATTTGTGTAAACACAAACATGCTTCAAAGTGAGCTTGAGGTAATAAGGGTATTTTTCTTTCCAATAGCGTGTTTCTTTTATGCTTTACCCTTGCAACTACAATATTTGTAGCTGTCCTATGATCCTATGCTGCCCTCGTATTGGTGGCTTTTAGACAAGCATCTTAGCAGAATTTATATCCTTATAATTTCTGCTTCTAGTCTCTGAAACTGCCAGAACTTTGTTGGCAGCTGTTATTAGTCACAAAGGCACTAAATCGGTTGCTGGTGAGCCCGTCACATTGTGCATTCTGTGACCCTCAATCTGAATTTAACAACCAAATAATTCATTTATGATGTGTGATTTTTGTCAGTGACAGCAAAATCAGGCTGAAATTCCTACAGTGTAAAGCCAGCTTAACAGTCTTATTTCAATTAGTTTAACATTCTCCAGTGCAAATATTCTTCTCTTTGCCTACACTATTTAAACCAGTTTGGCTTTCAAAATCATTACTCCCTCGTCACCAGTCGTTCTCAAAGATCAACAGAACTGTAATATCATGACAATAGCTGAAATATTTGTGCCACATGCAAGAAAAGCATCATTCAATCAAAGCACTTTAATTTTAATGAGTCTGGTTTCCTCCACAGTCTGCTGCCCACGCTTTGAAACCAAAGAAACAGAAATAAACACACTTTCTGGGAAAGAAAACACAGCAGTCAGTTTTTGTCCTCTTTGGTGCGCAACACAGTCAAAGAAATGGCATTTGCACACATGCATGCCCACAGACATATGCACCCACCAGAAAGTAAGCTTGCCTAAACTAGGACACACATGTGCAAACGTGCACATACGCACAGAAACCTGCACATGCAGACAAGGCTTGTGTGGACACTGTGCAGGCTTGAGGCTGCTGAAGGCCCTGCATGGCCTTGTGTTATTATCACAGCTGTGAATGTGCCAGTCGGGCAAACATGACTGTAATTCAACTGAATTAGTGTTGCTCAGCCAACTCTCTCTCTCTCTCTCTCTCTCTCTCTCTCTCTCTCTCTCTCTCACACACACACACACAC
>JAODVO010000019.1:23678091-23688171 GCA_025400055.1 Notarius lentiginosus
TAGTCAGCTGGGATAGGCTCCAGCTCGCCTGCGACCCTGTAGAACAGGATAAAGCGGCTAGAGATAATGAGATGAGAGATGTTCGCTGTTCTTCACGGTCCAAACTTAGACTACTGATCAGCAGAAGATCACCCAGTTTCTTAATTTGCTCACTGGCAGGGCATTGCAATGGGTGCAGTATGGGAGTGAGGCAGCGAGCTCACAACCTCCTATGACTGCTTCATCACACTGTTCAAGAGAGTATTCAGTCATCAGCCTGAGGGCATTGAAGTAGGAGGAAAACTGCTAACTATATGGCAAGGAGAAAGGAGAGTGGCCGAATATGCCCTTGAATTCCATACACAGGTGGCTGGCAGTGGAGGGAATGAACCAGCGCTGAAGGCCATGTTCCACCAAGATCTGGACCTACTCATCCTTACCGAACTTGCATGCCATGATGAACAGCACACCTTGGACTCTCTTATTGATCTGGCCTTTAAGCTGGACAATCTCCTCCCCAACAGGCCCTCCTTACAGCACGCTCCTGTAAACATCCAGCCAGCTCAGTCTCCTCCACCCATGGAGGTCTCTAACACTTGCATGCCCCACTCTGAGAGAGAGGAGACGCTGGGAGGGACTATGCTTCTACTGTGGTGAACCTGGTCATCTGTTAATCCATTGTCCCATTCGACCACCCAACACCAGAAAACGTGACAACTTTGGGAAAGAACATAGCTCCAGCACCCCTCTGAGTCACAAAGCCTTTTCCCTTCAGTGATTCCTTAAGCTCAATGTATTGTTAAACCTCTCAGAGTCTTCCCATGTTCTTTCTGCCCTATTAGACTCTGGAAAAGTACTGTGTCATGCCATATGGGCTCTCTTGTGCACCCAGCGTGTTCCAATGCCTCATTAACAACATCCTCCAAGATATGCTGGGATGCTATGTAGTCACATACATTGATGATATTCTCATCTACTCCCCAGACAAAGTCAGTCAGCCATTAAAAGCATCTAAGGTCAGTACTCACCTGGCTCCTTGAGAACGAGCTATACATCAAAGCAGAAAAATGTGAGTTCCATGGTTCCCAAATCTTGTTCCTGGGATACATTATCAGTGCAGGAGGGGTTAGCATGGACTCCAACAACATGTCTGCAGTAACCACCTGGCCCACACCAACTTTGGTCAAGGAGCTCCAACATTTCCTGGGGTTCGCCAACTTTTATCAAGGGTTCATTCAAGGTTTCAGTACTATCTCCACTCCTCTCACTGCCTTTCTCAAGAAGGGCCCAAGCATCTTCAGTGGAACCAGGGGGTGGAGGATGCGTTTGTCCAGCTCAAGTCAGCCTTGACCACAGCACTTATCCTTAAACACCCAGATCATACAAAATCCTTCACCGTTGAAGTAGATGCCCCTGAAACTGGCATGGGAGGCATCTTGTTTCAGCGCTTTGGGGAGAAGCCTAAACTACACCATGTGGCGTTCTTCTCTAAGAAACTTGTGCCAGCCTAGCCTATGATATAGGTAACAGAGAACATCTCTTTATTAAACTGGCCCTAAAGGAATGGAGGCACTAGCTCGAGTGGGCCACACATCCATTTGTCATCCTCACTGATCACAAGAATCTCGAATACCTCAAGATAGCTAAGCGGTTGAACCCAGGTCAGGCATGTTGGGCACTCTTCTTCACCCGCTTCCAGTTTACCATCTCATGCCATCCTGCCTCCAGAAACACTAAAGCTGATGCATTATCCAGAATCCATGCCTCCACAACCCTCAATCAAGAGTCCACACCTATTCTGCCACCCAAATGCTTTGCTAACACTCTTCTCATGGGAAATTGACAAGAAACCGACACAAGCCCAACCTCGCAACTTTCCAGAAGCTAATCTACCCAGTCTCATGTTCTTCCCACCACATTCCGGGGTCGCCTCATTACATGGGCACACTCGTCTCCTGCCATGGGACACCCCAATAGCCAGTGCACTTACCAACTCATCAGGACAAAATATTGGTGAGAAAACATGATATCTGATAGAAATCAGTTTGTCTCCTCCTGTTCCACCTGTGCTCAAGCCAAGGTGCCCCAAGCTCTGCCCGCAGGTAAGTTCATGCCACCGCCCACACTCCAAAGACCCTGGACCCATCTGGCTATAGACTTCATCACGATCTATCCAAATCACAAGACCACACTGTAATCATAGTAGTAATTGATCAATCCTCCAAAGCTCTGAAACTCATTCCCTTGCCTGACCTACCCACAGCCTTTGAAACAGCAGAGTTCATTTTCTCCCATGTCTTCAGGTAGTACGGGATCTCTGATGGTATGATGAGTGATCGGGGACCCCAGTTCACATCCAGATTATGGGCAAAATTCATGGACAAACTAGGGGTATCAGTGAGTCTAACTTTGGGGCATCAACCACAGTCCAGTGGCCAAGCGGAACGTGTGAATCAGGAAATTGTGTGCTTCCCGAGGGTGTTCTGTCTCGAAAATTCCAAGGACTGGTCGTAGTTTCTCCTATGGGCAGAATATGCCCAAAACTATCTCAAACACTCAGCCACACAACTCGCCCAATTCCAGTGCATCCTTGGGTACCAGCCACAGTTATTTCCATGGGACTACTCACTCACACACATTTTGGCAGTAGACTCATGGTTTCAAAGAAGTGAGCAGGTGTGGGAGAGCATCCATCAGCGACTAGAGCAAGTATCTAGGAGATATAAGCTCTATGCCGACAAGCACAGAGGGGAGACACCCGTGTATGCGCCGGGAAACAGAGTCTGGGTGTCCACCAAGGACCTACAGGATCCCAACGCATGTTGGAAACTCACTGCCAGGTACATCGGCCCCTTCAAGGTCCTCCACCAAATCAACAAGGTCTCTTACAGACTGGAACTCCCACAACACTGCCGCCTAACCTTTGCTATTCCTCTGACACACTATTTGTAAATCGACTGACCCAGTATTCGACCCTGACACTGTCTTTAGTCTCACAATTTGGATTTGGCTGCCAGTTTGTGACACACCTGCTCTCCCCTTCAACTGCATCCATAAGTGCCTTCACCCCTGATGACAACAACATATTCAAAGCCAAAAAATTATTAAAAACTAATAATGCCTTTAATATAGCCATGATAAAAGAGCTTTCATGTATTTTTATATATTTTCATTTAAACCTTAAATGTACTTGATGCAAATCTCAATTGTTTTTTTCCCTGACATTTTAATATCTTTGACCAGGGACTGTCTATTGCTCTCACTTGTTCTTGTTCTTCACACATTAATGTTACTTTACTGGAAAATAATATAAGACATGCTTGCACATGCCCTGTGATGACCTAGCGACTTGTCCAGGGTGTACCCCGCCTTTCGCCCATAGTCAGCTGGGATAGGCTCCAGCTTGCCTGCGACCCTGTAGGACAGGATAAAGTGGCTAGAGATAATGAGATGACCTGTTTGGAACATTCTACAGGTAAACAGGTTCACTGGTAATTGGAAAGGCTCAGATGTTCACAAGCAGGGACGGGGTGAGATTCACCACTTTGTGAAAAACTGTGTGGGCAAATAGTCTAACAGATTAAGAACAATGTTTCTCAATGTATAATTACAAAGAATTTAGAGATTTCACCATCGACAATCCATCATATCATCAAAAGATTCAGAGAATCCAGAGAAATCTCTGCATGTAAGGGACAGGGCCAAAAATCAACATTGAATGCCCATGACCTTTGATCCCTCAGGTGGCACTGTTTTAAAAACAGACATGATTGTACAAAGGACATTAGTACAAGGGCTCAGGAGCACTAAGGAAAACCATTGTTAGTAAACACATTTCATCGCTGCATCCACCAAAGAAAGCGAAAGCCAAATATCAACAACATCCAGAAATGCCAACCGAATTCTCTGGACCTGAGCTCATCTGTAATGGACTGATACAAAGTGAAAAACTGTGCCGTGGTCTGACGAGTCCACTTTTTGATTTGTTTTTGGAAATCATAGATCTTGTGTTCTCTGAGCTAAAGAAGAAAAGGACAATCCAGAATGTTACCAGCACAAAGTTCAAAAGCCAGCATCTGCGATGGTATGGGGTGGTGTAGTGCCCATAGCATGGGCAACTTGCACATCTGTGAAGGCACCTTTAATGCCAAAAGGTTTTGGAGCAACATATGTTGCCATCCAAACAACATCTTTTTCAGGGATTACATTACAGGCATTTAACAGACACTCTTATTCAGAGCAACATGCAACATACCCAGAGTAGCTTGGGATTAGATGCCTTGCTCAAGGGCACTTCAGCCATTCCTGCTAGGCCAGGGATTTGAACCAGTGACCTTTTGGTCCCAAAGCTGCTTCTCTAACCTTAAGGCCATGGCTTCCCCATGGAGATGTTCCTGTTTATTCCAGCAAAACAACACCATGCCACATTCTGCACATGTTACAACAGCATGGCTTTGTATTAAAAGAGTGTGTGTGCTAAACTGGTCTGCCTGCAGTCCAAATCTGTCTCTAACTGAAAATGCGTGGTGCATTATGAAGCACAAAATATGACAACAGTGACTTTTGAGCAACTGAAGTCATATGAATGGGAAAGAATTTCACTTTCAAACTTCAATAGTTAGTGTCCTCAGTTCACTTACTGAGTGTTGTTTAAAGTAAAGGTGATGTAACACAGCAGTAAATATGCCATCTGTCCCAACTTTTTTGGAATGTGCTACAGAGATAAAAAAAAAAAAATAAATAAAGTTTATCAGTTTGAACATTAAATATATTGTCTTTGTACTGTATTCAAGTGAATGTTGGTCAAAACAGATTTTCAAATCACTGTATTCTGTTTTTATTTACATTTTACACAGTGTCCCAACTTTTTGAAATCGGGATTGTAGAACCTTACATCTCAGGGATTCCAAATTGTGGCTCTTTATCAGAATGTTACTCATCCCTGCTGATGGAAAGGACCATTGTAAATTGGAAAATTATAACCTGCACCATCTCTGAATTCCAGTTTGTTTGTATTCTAACCTGATTAAACCCATTAACTGGATGTTGTCTGTCCAAAATGGGTCCTTTATCTGGGCCCGAGGGTACAAATCAATGATAGCAGAGGGGAAATTAGGGCCTTATTATTCCATGTAGTACAATGCACACAATGCATTGTGTTCCATTCATTCACACTGCAAATATTCACACACACACACACACACACACACACACAGTCATTCAGTTCTGCTTTAAATTCTCAGGCTCTCATCTGGAGCTGCACCTCAGCTGGGTGTCAGAACATCTGTGCAACAGCACTAAGAGGAAAATATGCAGAAAATTTAAATTAATAAATAAAGGGGCCAAAAAAAGAAAGAAAGAAAGAAAGAAAGAAAGAAAAAAAGACAGCACCCATAAAGAGGCGCGCGCTGGTCTGGATACTTTGTATTTTCAGTGTAATGCGTCATTAATGTTATTATTCATGTTAATATTAATGTTATTATTATTGGTAGTATTGATCAGATCATCTGCAACTCATTTAAAGAACATCACATCAGCATTACACGTTTCCGAGGGTTACTAGAAAGCTATAAACAAATCACACACACACACACACACACACACACACACACACACACACACACACACACACACACGGTGATGTCTCTGTTCTAAAGGATCCAGCTGTTGGGGGCGGAGTCTCGCTGTGTTCACCTTTCTGGAGTTTAATATGTGGAAGTGGTTTATTTAAAGCCATTCTCTACAGTAAGTTATCGCTTCTCGGCCTTTTGGCTAAGATCAAGTGTAGTATCTGTTCTTATCAGTTTAATATCTGATATGTTCTCTAAATGAGAGCGTTATATTAAACAGATTTTTAGAACAGGGAGTTGGAATAAGAGCTTGCTCTTTCTGCTCCATGCATCAACCTGGTATTGCAGTATCTCCAGGAGTGGTGCCCTTGTTTAAAAACTAAAAAAAGGCAAACTTCTTTTTCCTTAAAGGGTTATTTTAATATTGTTGTTTATGTGTGAACAAATGCTTGATTGTAGGGAACTAAAATTGGGGTTTACTTTTCTTGTGCTTGTGTGACATTATAGTAGTCCTAGAAAATTACTTTGTATAAACTCCATACAGAAAGGCCCCCATCAGCCACTGGGCTCAAACCCAGAACCTTCTTGCTGTGAGATGACAGTGCTAACCACTCTACCACTGTGCCACCCCATGGAAGAAGAGTTTTGTTTTTTTTCTTAAAAGGCAAGAAAACCTTTATTATGGAAATAATGTTTCACAGCATCAGCTTTTGGGAACAGAGTGCTGCGAAAGCTAAAGCATTTACCCTCAAAGGACTCCTACCTTAACTGTGGGCTAGATGGTATTCCCAGCCCTCCATGTTTCAACAACCCCAAGGACATCTCGTTATGCAGCTATTTGCATGCTATTACATTAAAACTTATTATTGTTCAAACAATATCTGAAGTGTTATTTGTAAAATAACAAAATATCTTGCTCTCGACTTTCAAACAATATTGTACGATTTTATTTGAATTTTATCTATTAGCAGATGGTCCAATAATTACAAACACGAACATAATCAGCACATTCTAGTTGTAGCTATAGTCATATAGTAACTATAATCACCCTTGTAATAATAATTTCAAGAAATGCTGAATGTTCAGTTCCCTCTTCATTTATTCTCTATTTAAAAGGCACAACTGAGTTACACAGGTTGATAAGTGTGTAATGGACAATAAAAATTTATCCAAAATAGTTTTTCCTGCCTTATTTGATTTATTTCCATTTCACATGCATGCAGCTGTTGTAAAGTTCAGTGTGTTTGTGTAGAACTCTCTCGTAGGTTCATTACTACACTCTGGCTCCATGGTGACATTTTGCACAGGACTGTGTTCCTCTGATAACAGAAACAGAGCTTCAGCGCTCTGCTCTTAATCTTTTCTGCTCTTTCAGGATATATCGTGCATGTCGCTCCTTGTTGGGATTTTTACTGAGCTTTGTCCGAGTTGTTCGAAACCAATCTGGGTTTTCTGTGTTGAATAAGGAAGCTGCTTCACCTGTAAGAAAATCAAACACTTTCATGAAGAAGCTAACTCAAATGTGAGCAGAAAAAATAAAATGAGATTCTTAAGAAAACTCTTCCATACTCACTTCCGACTTTCAATTTTATTTTAAATGCAATCTCTGGAGTTTTCGGCTGAGCTCCTCTCATCCTATTCTCTTTAACCACTCATTTCTTCATTGTTCTTGAAGCATTTTCTTCTCTTTGTTAACATTTTTCTTGATAACGGGGAGATGGTAATACCTTATCTATTTCTCTATTTGAACAACCAAAAACGGTGCAAAAATGAACTATATTGAAGACAGATTAAGCCTTGCTTACATGAAAGATGGTGTCTGTTTGACCCCCAGGTGTAATTATCACATGACACATGACATCATGCATAAGGGGTCTATAGGTAATTTAATTTGATGCCTCACTGACTGGTTGGCACCATGCCAAATTCAATTTTTTTGCACTGTATCAATCATGTCAGAATATCAGTCACTGATACTCTGTTTTTAACATGGGACCAGCTTTAACCTGTACAAAATGTTACCAACAAAGCTATAACTGTTGTTGATACAGGATAGTCAGTCATAAAATGTGTTTTTATTCTTTCTAACCTCTGAACATGCAGTGTTGAAAACATGGAGACCAGGACTCAGAATCAGTCAGTACATGTACGGTGAATGGATGCCATCGAGTGTTGACTCATTTCCGGTTCTGGACAGTAACTACATGGTAGTCATTTAAAACGAGTCCCTGTCTCAAGTCCTCTAGAACCAGCACAGTTGTGGATGATACTAAAAGTGATAAATGTATCCCGTAGGGGTGTTACCGAGGCGATCATTCGTTGATAGTTACTGGATCGGCCAGCGAAAACGGTGCAAAAATACTGCACGCTTTTCAATGCTGTTTTTACGCATTCTGTAAACGTAGCATCTGGTACAAAAATCCCGTGGCGCGACACATTTACAAGGTGTTTGAGTGTTGTCTCAAACTTTTTTTTTTTTTTGTTGGAATCTTGGAATTAATCAGCACACAGATTTTTCCAGCAATTTCTAACGGAGGATGGTGCGTCCATTTGGTCTCAAATGTAAAAGGGCATAATGGTGTATGTGGATTGTAAATATGAATAAACAGAGATTTCGGTTATAAAGTACTTCAGTTTGGAGCGAATTACTCAGTGTTTACTCGTGTGTCAACCACAGTGACATCATAATCAGATTTCACTATTATACTAACAGAAGCTTTGGGTGCCTGGCGTCTGTACACGTGAAATGACTGCTAGCGTGAGTGATCACAGAATGAGCAATTTCTGGGATTTAGTCCTCATCTCCCCGTGGCAAAACCAATACTAGTATAAACTTTATCTTTAGATGTGGAAAATAACAGACTACGTCATTTGTCTGTGGCTTCAGTTCTTCGCATCACATCATCCCATCATGTTTTATTCCCAACTTAATCACTGAAATTGTTATGCATTTCTTTTCAACTGGCTGGAAGAATAAATGAAACATTCCACAGGGTCGCTCTGAACTGGCACTGTGTGCATGAGACGAGTCTGTACTTTTGAGTACAAAATCTGAAATCTTAAGCTTCATGATCTATTTTACGATATTTTGTTTGATTTTTATGACTCCATTTGGTTTTAGGTCTTTAGTCTTGCCTCATTATTTCTCTCCTTCCATTTTTTATTCATGCGTTTATGTACTGACTTGCATTTGCCTCGACTGCAAAGCGATTCGAGTCAACTCCTGTTTTTAAATGCGCTGTAGAAAGAAAGTGACTTGACTTGAGTGGGTACATAATGAACGGACCTTGGAGATCTTGGGGATCTTTGTGGGGTCTATGGTCCTGCTGTTCTTGGTCATTGGTACAGTGCTCCAAGTCTCTTCTCTTAGACCGCGCTGATCCCTCAGTTCTGTAAACACCATAATGACATTTTACAACTACTGCTGTTCATAAACACAATAGAACCTGGCATGCCTGCTGGTTTATTGTTTTATCTTTCCCTGGTGAGATCTGTGAAAGACTAAAGTAAAGCAAACACAGGCACAGGAAATGAATACTCGCTCCAACTGTTGTTTCTCATTTCGTCCACAGACAGACGTGGAATAAAGGAATAAAAGACGTATATAACCAGCTCATTTGCGCTTCACTGATTCGTTTGTTCCATCAAAACTAACACTGGGCTATTATATTCCTCAAGCAGCCTGTAGCTATCAAACTAATAAAAAGACTTTAACATGAGGTCATAGCTTGGAAAAACAATTCATACCAAGTTTAATTTACCTTGTTTATGTCCATGAACTAAAGCCATGTAATGTAAGCCTGTCCTCAAACCCTTTTATTAATTAAAAAAAAAAAAAAAGAAAGAGAAAGAGTGATGCTGCTGCTGACCTGGCCTCCTTTTATCCTTAGACAATAGCTGTTGGTGAACTTTCCTCTGCTCCTCCTGTTCCTCGATCCTGGCCTCTTTATGGATCTGCTCGATGGTTTTGGGGCCCTGATCAGCCCTGCGTGACACCCAATTATGCTAAAAGCACAGAGACACAGGCATTTCAGCAAGTTACACATTTACAGTAATTAAGTATACATCAAACATATGAACATTACAAGGAAATACATATCTCTCTCTCACACACACACACACCAATCTCAGGTCGATCACGTCCTGTAGCATGAAGCGGATTCGGGATGATGTCTTGCGTTCTTTGACAATTTTCTCCATCTGGTTGAAATACTGGTCCATGCGAGGCTATTCAAGGACACAGAGCAGAGGCTAATCAAAAACACGGACTGGGATGATGTCAATCATTTCATGCAAAAACACACACACGTTTCGTTAGAAGATACAAACAAAATGCCACAAACCACTCGCTCCTCTGTACTGTAGCTGATTTTCCGTCACTGTGATATAAGGCGCTGCACAGCCGCTGAGGAATTCTTAGAAGTTACATTCTATGCAGTAAATACAGAATTGAACATCTCTCATCTCATTATCTGTAGCCGCTTTATCCTGTTCTACAGGGTCGCAGGCAAGCTGGAGCCTATCCCAGCTG
>JAODVO010000019.1:24406598-24418561 GCA_025400055.1 Notarius lentiginosus
GTATCCCGGCTCGTCCCATTGTTTTCAGGGCCAGCAGCTCCTCTCTCAAATAAGTGAGAAAACTGGCTCCTGGTTGCGTGTTAAAGTTAAAACTATCCATGTTATATAAGTAAAACACACTATGTCTTCATAAGAAGAGCAGAAAAGTTAAAAAAGGTGGAAAAAAGAGGCTTAAAGAGCTAAAAACTACAGAGCTACTGGAGAGGCAGCTGTCTCACACAGCACCCATACCATTTATGCAGAGATATAGAAAATTCTAAAGGGTTCACAAACTTTCAAGCACCACTGTATGCACTGATATTTTGTCAGATAGGTGTGTATTAGATGTGTGTTTAGTTTCTGCTAGAACAATGTAATTTTAGTTCAGTCGTCAAATTTGAATACATTTTTGGGGCAGAAAAAGTACAGAAGAAAGACTGTTTCACAATGTATAAAAACTGTAAATGTATCATTAAAGTGACAGCAAATTATTCACCTGAATATATAAAATGAAAAGTTGAACTCCAGTATATTTTCTCAGTGCTTTACATAAAAGATTCAAAAGCTGTACCCTTGAGGGTATCTTCCCAATGGCAAGCCTTTGTTTCATGAACAAGTAGAGTTTCGTCTTGCTCTCTATCTACCAACTAATTTTTAGGAAATAGTAATGCATAATAGCAGATGAATAATCCACAAAGTGTACAGTACTTACATTTTGTATGCAGTCATTAATGCAGATATGTAAATACAGTGTGTATAGATATGTAAATATGAATTGTCATGGGTCACACTGATTATGCCACTGCAGGACTTCAAATAGTGATTTAGTTTTAAGATGATGGCTGTGGTGGGTCTGGGTTACAGAGATACAGTGCTTCTCCTACTTTTAACAGACTTATTTTCATTTACTCAAAGGAAGTGTTAGGAATAAGCGATGTGTTCAAGTTGTGACTAATTCACAGGCATACGTCTATGCCCTTGGTTTATGCAGATCGTTATTGGTTGGAAGGCTGCAGTCAATGATTTTGACAGTGCGATGTGGCTTGGTCTTGGAGTGGGTGGCTGCAGAGCTAAACCAGACAGATGGAGGATGTGATGATGCTTTCAGTGTTGACGCACTATGGGCTGTGTTAAAACCATTTTTCCCCCAGTTGGCAGAGAAAGTTCCCTTCTGCCACATTTATTCCTTGAATAAGACATGCCCCAAGGTTCTCATGAAAAGATAACATGCCATTTTTTATTTTTATTTTTTTGGTAATAGGCAGAATTTTTTTTGATGGTGCTTTACAGAAGTTTCATGAAAGTTTGGTGTCAGGCTTTGTCTATTTTTTGGTTGTTTGTTTTTAATGGAAATTTGAGCAGTGTAACTGTTATATTCTGAGTTAACAATAATAATCCACACAAATGGATGCTGTATATACAGTAACATGACAGTAGAAAATAGACCTCCAAGCCCATATTTCCCTTTGTAAGGTAAATCATGTAGTTCTGGGTTCAAATAAAAGGTGAGAATTTAAAAAAATAGACCAGCACTGCATACAGTACTGACATACAAAGTCTACATACAGTACTGACACTGACATAATAGTGGGTGTTTTTCATGTCAGAGTAAGTACTGCAGACTTTTCTACTCAATGATATAATGGTGGTCTGTTTTAATTGATATAGAGGATGCAAGGTGACGTTATGGACTTGTATACCTATATACCTACAATGTACACCTATATGGTAGGCGTACTTGATAAATATGAATAGAGGTATATTGTCGGTGTACTGAAACACATACTGTACCATGAAACACACAAACACACCCATCATGATGAATATCTGAGGTTGTAGCTGCATATAACATGAAAATAGTCAATATCTGTTAAATGTGTATGCTCCATGATAGTGAGATTTGTATGCTCCTGTCCTGGGATTTGACTTCAAATCCCAGGACTGCCAAAGAAGCACTGGAAAGCCCCTTGATTTTAAAAAACAACAACAACAAAAAAACTTATCCTTTAACTCCTGAGGTATAAATTTAGATTAGATTTCGCCTCACTGCTGAATCATCAATATATGCTGAATGAATGAAAACACAAGTGTTAACAAAATGGGCTAAATTCATCTCAGCAGTCATTGGGTCAACACTATTAACATGAAATTCTACATACATACTGCTTTAAAGCATATAGGCTGGAAATCTGTGAAAAGATGCTACATTTGCATTTCATGAATATTGCAGTGACTCATTTATGACTGTTTGGCAATGTAGTGAATAAATCATGGCAGTTAATGGTTAGAGATCCATATGACACCAGCTTTTCAAGTTTACATGAGCTCCTGCTCTCAGACTGTATAATCTTTGTAAAGCTGCATCTCAGTCATGTGGCAGTGCTATGTGTCAGAGAGAGAGGTACAGTACTGTACAAAATTCTTAGGTACATAGAAAGAAATGCTGTAGACCAAAAATGGCTTTAAAATAATGAAATTAAATGTTTCAACACACACATATAAACAGCAGTAAGCCATAATAAATGAAACAAAGTCAATATTTGGTGTGAGATGACCCTTTGCTTAAAAAAATAGTAGTCTCAGGTACAGTTAGTGCAGTTTTATAAAGAAATGAGTTGTAGGTTTTACTGAGCATCTTGCAGAATCAGCCATGGTTCTTCTGGACACTTTGACTGTCATACTTGCTTCTTAATTTTTCAGGAAAACCCAGCAGCCTTCATAATGTTTTCTTTTTTAATCTGAAAAGTGGTCTCTTATGTAATATGCTGCTCAGATACAAACTTTTTTTCTGTAACATTTAATTTTGTGCTGGAAAACGGACATTTGGAACTCAAAAATGCTTTTTTTTACTGACTCAATAATGTAGACGTCATAAAATAGAAATCTATAGCAAGGTCTGTATGAAAAAAAAAATAGGGTGCCAAAGACTTTTGCACAGTACTGTATTTGATAGAAATCGTGTCAAAGTCTGCTACGATGTAACCCATATTAAAATATTATTTTCTTACAAGTGAAACATTTTGTGCCGCATTGACTGGATTGAAGTCTCGAGCTAAATGTGAAGGTGCTTACTTATGTAAATGAAAGTTAGCCAGATTGATGTTGAGTAGGAAGCCCTACTTAAAAAAAAAAAAGTTAATTAAAGCTGAGGGCAAGAGGTAGCAATGGAATATTTGATCTTTTTAGACACACAGATATTGGACTGGTTTTGTAGTGCACTTAACCACCCTCAGGACATATTTCAGTCAAATATGATATTTGAATTTTCTCCATTATAATTATGGCTTTTTTCATGCGACTCGACTGCCATTAGATTATCTGGAATGTAAATCACAGAGTCATGTTTTTAATGATTTTCCTGAAATTGCCACAAAGAACAATTTTAATCATCTTGAAATGCAGAACATGTCATGTTGCTTTTAGAAGGCTGCATTTGTCATTATATTTGACATCTTCTGTGATACAATATGAAAGAGTTGTATTATCAGTCACTAATGGCTAGAGTTGCTGTTATTGATAGGGGAGAAAGAGTATGCCATCCCTCCTAGCCAGAGACAATTTGGTTCCTTTGGCTTCCACACATGGTTGTGGCATCACTCGGATTCAAACTTGCAATCTCCTGATTACATTATATTAATAACATCTTATCCAGAGTGACGTACAACATACATAGAGCAGCCTAGGGAGCAGTTGAAGGTCAGGTGCCTTGCTCAAGGGCACTTCAGCCATTCTTGCTGGCCCAGGGAATCAAACCGTCAATCTTTTGATCCCAAAGCTGCTTCTCTAACCATGAGGCCATGGATTCCCTTGATGAAAGGGCAAATATTGCTGTATTGCATCACTTGAGAGATTAATGTGGGTATTGTTGAAAATCCCACAATAAACTGCATGAAGTGCATGACATGCTAATATTGTGTCCTATGCGCATCAAAACAGGAAAAACAAATGCATGCATAGATACAAGTCTGTCAGCTGGTTGTGCACAGATGGGTCGGTACGACAATTACAGATAACAGAATTAGTAGTAATAACACGTAAGGTGTTTTGTTTGTTTGTGGATTTGGTGGGCTAGGAGCAGTGAAGTGTGACGATGAAACATTCAGGTTTCGTGAAACACAAACACTACTCTCATTCAGAATGAACATATGCTGATGACATGACAGTTAAGCCTCATTAAAACAAATGTGGCATCAACATTTAATTTAAACCCCATCCCCCTCAAAGAAACAGCAGGAGATGTCATCTGAGCCAGACATTTTGCTATGCCAATCGTATTTCATACTATATGTACAGGCCTTGAATTAAACATGAGTATACCTAACTCCAGTGGACAAAACAGTCACAGGTCACAAAAACTTGAGGGTTAGAAAATCAGATTGAATGCTTACCATATGCCGCTACCAGACTGTCAAATCAGCTCCTGGACTGGGAATGTTGGGACAAATTGAGACCAGACCTACTTTGAGAATCAGCCTCAAGGGAATATTGCTACTTAGCAGAATTAAATTGACTAACAGGAGACTTTATTGCTTTTAAAGGTCATTTGTTTATTATCCCATTTAGAATGGCTATCAGTGCTTTTATCATATGCTTGTCAAATAAAGCTGCTTTAACCCGGCAGTGTCGGAAAGATATTTACAATGGGGTAAATCAAACAGGCTTCCATGTGTTGGATCGAACAATCCTGATTTTCTTGCACTGTTATATTTATTTATACTTCAGTGGTATAGCAAGGGTGGCACAGTGGTGTAGTGGTTAGCACTGTCGCCTCAAAGCAAGAAGGTTCTGGGTTCAAGCACAGTTGCCAATGGGGACCTTTCTATGTGGAGTTTGCATGTTTCCCCCGTGTCTGCGTGGATTTCCTCCAGGTGCTCCGGTTTCCCCCACAGTCCAAAGACATGCAGGTTATGTTAATTGGAGGCTCTAAATTGAACATAGGTGCGAATGGGTGTTTGTCTCTATGCGTCAGCGCTACGATGACCTGGTGACTTGTCCAGGGTGTACCCCACCTCTCACCCATAGTCAGCTGGGATAGGCTCCAGCTTGCCTGCAACCCTGTTGGACAGGATAAGTGGCTACAGACAATGGATGAACTTCTACAATATGGAACCAGTACAAAAACACATTTGTTTTCCAAACATTAGTTTTCCAGTACAAAATTAAATGTTACAGAAGAATGTTTGCATGTCAATAAAAAAAGCAGCATGTTACATAGACCACTTTCCAGACAAAAACATAATGATTTTTGCTGCAAAAAATAAGAAGGAAGTGTGACAGTCAAAGTCTCCAGAAGAACTGTGGCTGATTCTGTAAAATGCTAAGTAAAACTTACAGCTCAGTTCCTTATAAACCTGTACTAACTGTATCTGAGACTGTTTTTTTAAGCAAAGTTTCATCACACCAAACATTGACTTTTTTCATGTATTATTGCTTACTGATCTTTATGGTACTTTTTAAATGTAGAAACATTTAATTTCATTATTTCTGAAGATATATACTTGCATATTTTTTGCAGATGTGTCTATATAATATTAAGAACATTACATGTTGATACGAAGATATGAAGATTTATCTTTGAGTAGTGAAAAATATTTCATTCATTTGCTCTACTCAAGAAATATTTTTCAACAGGAGAAAATAAACTTCATATCTTTGTGCCACTGTGTAATTTATATTATATAGGTACATCCACAAAAATACACAAGTTAATCAAAATAATTTTAATTTTGAAGCTATTTGCCATTTTGACAATGTGCATCAAGTCAGTGGAAAATCATTGGGAGTTACGTCATCGGAGTGAAATATTGGGAAGTATGTTACTCAGATCCGTGATGTATTTTGTATGAAAAATGCTAGTTTTTCAACAAGAGAAGATGAACTTCATAACTTCAAGCCAACATGTGATTTTTCTTTTTATTAGGGAGATACGTTCTGTGGCAGTGTGGGCGTGGCCTAGCATCGGTTTGTGAATGGAGGGCGGGACCTGGTAAGGTGAGTGGCAAAGTCAATGCACCTGTTTCTAATTAATGTGTTTGTGTTGCAGTGACAGAGGATAGAAAAGGAAGGAGAGAGCAGAGAGAAGGGGGCTCTCTGGACCAGAACACGTGTGTGTGTGTGTGTGTGTGTGTGTGTGAGAGAGAGAGAGAGAGAGTCTGTGAGTCTGTGAGAGAGAGAGACTGGCAGAGTGTGAGTGTGTGACACTGAAAAGCGGAAAATAAAGAAAATAAAGAGTGTATGTGAACATCAATTCCCGCCTGCTGCGCTTCTGTATTCCACCCTCATCGAGGAACTGTTACACATTCACAAACAAAAAGGACAAAAATGTATCAAACCAATTCATAGATATCCTCACTCCTTCTTGTCAGTACACAGGGACAGGCTGAGCAATTTGCAAACAGGCATAAACAGGGTAATTCAAATTATCAAGGTCACAAAATAGCACAGGTCAAACACAGAGATAGCAGAGATGAATAAAACAGATTGATAATGCACAGATGAAACAGAAAAAATACTTAGCATTGAATGTGACTGTTCAGAGTACTTATGTAGTGTGGCTGTGATTGAGAATGGGTGTCCATAATTAATATTCAGGTAATGGGGAGCGGTGTGGAGCATGATGGGAGTTGTAGGATGAGGTGTGTAGTGCAATGAATAAACATGCAGGCGATGGAGAACAGTCAACAGATGTGACAGAGCCCCCGCCCCCAAAAGAGCTCCCTCCAGGAGCTGAACATGTACAAGGCAACCTCTGGGACAGGGACCAGGTTTATCAGAGTGTGCGGCAGGGAATTCTTGGGTGTGCATGGGGTCGAGGATATCCTTGTTCCTCGGGGCCATACCCCTCCCTGTCCATGAGATATTCAAGGCCCCCATGCCTTCTGCATGCCCCATTCCTTCTGTGTGAATCTAGGAGAGCATGAACAGTGTAAGCAGGCTGATCCACACTGTTGAGGGGCTCAGGGGGAGAGCTGGTGGAGGTGTGAGATGCAAGGGGCTCCAGAGTGACAGGTTTTAGTGGGGAAAAATGGAAGGAAGGTGCAAGACATTTACATCCCATGACAGGCACTTTGCAGACACTCTTATCCAGCGCAACATACAATGTACCCAGCGTAGTTGGGGCCCTTGTTCAAGGACACTTCAGCCATTCCAGCTATCCAGGGAATTGAACCAGCAATGTTTTGGTCCCAAAGCTGCTTCTTTAACCATTAGGCCATGACTTCTACATTCCTTCCGCAGCTGTGATGGGGTAGCTCCAGGGAGTAAGTGACTTAATTTATCCTCTTGAGAATCTTATAGGGTCTAGTGTAGTGAGGCTTGAGTTTACGATAGCCAGCCAAGTTATGAAGATCCTTAGTAGCCAGCCAGACTCTATCCCTGGGCTGGTACTCGGGGGTTTCTCTGCAATTGAAGGAGTTTTGGGCATATTCAGCCCATGGGAGGAAATGTGACCAATTTTTGTGGTTGTCAGCATATAATAGGCAAAGAAATGTGCTGATCTCCTGATCTCCTCATGCCACTTGGCCATTGGCTTGGTGATAGTATCCTGAGCTGAGGCTCATGGTGGTGCCCAGTTTGTCCATGAACACTTTCCAGACTTGAGACATGAACTGGACACCCTGATCACTGACCTTGTGCTCAGAGATACCAAAGCTTCTTAACACATGGTTGAATAACAGTTCAGCTGTCTCAAAGGCTGTTGGTAGACTGGGTAGAGGCACTAGGTATAGGAAATGGGAGAAGTGGTTACAAATGACCAAACTGGTGAACGTTGGCTTTAGCACACTCAGAGCAAGAAGAGACAAATTTATTAATGTCAGAGATCATCCAGGGCCACCAATACTTGACTTTGAGGAGATGGTAGGTTTGGTGGACACCTGGGTGGCCGTTGGCTGGAGAGGTGTGAGCCCAGGTAATGAGATTAGACCTGAAGTGTGGGGGAACATAGCTGAGATTGATTGGACACCCAGTGGGAATGCGAATGGGTAATCTGTGGGCTAGTTCCTGGTCAAACTTGCAGGTTATGGCATTTATGAAGCATGAGGGAGGCAGAATTGGTTCAGGTGAGAGTTCAGGCTCATGGGAGCCATGTTGGCAAGATAGGGGCTTTGCTATTGTGGGAGCCAGGATGGTAAGAGAGAGTGAAATTAAATCAGGTGAAGAGGAGGGCCCACTGGGCTTGTCTTGGGTTCAACATCTTGGCAGTACGAAGGTACTTTAAATTTTTATGGTCTGTAAAGACCATGAATGGATACTTAGCATCCTCAAGCCAGTGCCTCCATTCTTCAAGAGCCAGTTTGACAGCTAAAAGTTCTCTATTGCTGACATAGGTTTATTCAGCTGGGGATAGTTTTCTTGAAAAAAGGGTCAACGGGTGCAGTTTAGGTTTTTCACCAAAGCGTTGAGAAAGTACAGCACCCACTCCTGTGTCTGAGGCATCCACCTTCACCGTGAATGGTTGTTCCAGGTCTGGGTGCTTGAGAATGGATGCTGATATGAATGCCTTCTTGAGAGCACTGAAGGTGCCTTCAGCCATGGGGTTCTCGGCCAGTTTCTTGAGCAGGGAGGTTATGGGTGTAGTGATGCCACTGAACCCTCATATGAAATGCAGATAAAAAGTTGGCAAACTCCAAGAAATGTTGCAGGTCTTTGACAGTTTGAGGAGTGAGACAAGACATGACAGTGGTGACTTTGGAGGGGTCCATGGTGACCCCCTTGGGACTAATGATGTACTTCAGGAAGGAAATGATGAAGACATGGAACTTGTATTTTTCTCCCTTGACAAAGCTGGTTCTTAAGCAGGCATGAAAGGACTAATTTGACATGCAAGGCATGCTCCTCCAGTGACGAAGAGTAAATTAGAATGTCACTGATGTCGGCAATCATGAATTTCCCCAACATGTCCCTGAGAACATCATTCATTAGACACTGGAAGACAGATAGGGCACCTGAGAGCCCATACGGCATGCCTATGTATTTGCAGTGTCTGCTGGTGGGACTGAAGGTGGTTTTCCACATTTTTTCCAAAATGATGCACACGAAGTAGGCACTCCTGAGGTATAGCTTGGTAAACACCTTGGCTGAGTATAACTGTTCTAAGACTGATAGCACAGCACAGGGTATTTCACAGAGATATGGTTCAACCTGTCATAATGAATTCATGGATGTAAACCCCCACCTTTCTTCTCAATGAAGAAGAAGCCTACCAAGGCAGGTGAGGTCGAGGGTCAAATGTATCCCTGGGCAATCACTTCCTGTATATACTCTTCCATTGCCTGCTGTTCTGAGAGATAGAGGGTAGATTTGACTCTAAGGTGGAGAAGTATCAGGTAGTAGATTGATGCCACAGTCATATGGTCAGTGCAGGGGAAGACCACTGGCTTTCATGTTGCTGAATACCTCCATGAATGTCTGGTACTCCTTGGGGACTTGCACTTGGTCTGTGATTTATAGACTTTCCACTGTGGTGAAAGTGAGGCAGAAGTGTTAGGCATTGAAGGCAATGCTTAAGGCAGTGTGGTGACTATTGAAGGATCTCCTGCCTGGCCCATGGATGACTGGGTTGTGAAGCTCCATCTTTGGCATGCCCAATACTATGGGGTCAACAGGTGTGGACATGACCAGGAAGCTCATGATCTCCTTGTGTAGGACACTGACATGAAGTACCAGCATCGGAGTGCAATGTTTGACAGTACCAGTGCCAATGGGTCCACCATCAATGGCATGAATGTGTAGGGGCTTGGACAAAGGAAGTAACAGGATTTGGAGTCATTCAGCCATGTGATAGTCTATGAAGTTTCCTGCGGCTCCTGAGGCCATCAGTGCTGTAAGGGCAGGGAGGGAACCTGCGTATTCTATTTGTACTGGAAGTGACAAGGATTTGTGAGACAGAAACAGGAACTGACTCACCAGAGCTGGGTGAGAGGCCACAGGGGGTCTCTCTCTGATCTCCTTCTGGACTGGGGTTCTGCGCAGTAGCAGGCAGTCCAAGATGAGGTGCTCTGCATTGTCGCAGTAGAAACATTGACCTTCTAGTCATTGCTTTTTTCTTTCTGTGGCACTGAGTCAGATGCAGCCAATCTTCATGGGCTCTCAGCTGGCAGGCAGGGCTGGTGAACACGCTAGACCTGACACCTTGGACCAATGTTTAATAAGTTGATCCAGGCGGATGGCGAGATCAATGAGGGCATCGAGGGTGACTTGGTTGTCATGGCAAGTGAGCTCCATGAGAATGTCTGGATTCAGTCAATGGCAGAAGATGGTCTTTAGTGTGGGCTCGTTTCATCCACTTCCTGCAGATAATGTCTGGAACTCGAGTGTGTAGTCAGCAGCACACTGGGATTCCTGCCTAATGTCCAGCCAGCAGTCCCTTGCTGATCTTGTTGCCATCAGGGGTGTGGTCAAACATACAGTGGAACATAAAACAAACTGTTTGTAGGTCACTGTGGTCCTGTGGTTCTGTTCCAAGACAGCAGTAGCCTATTGGATAGCTTTTCCAGTTAGCAAATTGAACTATGCCACCTTTTCCTGATCGATACCCCCCCCCCCAACAGCAAAATATATGGAGTACTGTAACAGGAAGTCACGGCATTGAGTGGCTTTGCTGGTGAACTTATCCGGCTACACTATCAAAGAGCTGGTGGTGACTGAGCAAACTTGCGTAAAGTGAGGCATAGTGGCTTATGACAGCACATTAGTCAGCTGCATGATCTTCTCCTCAGTAGCTTGGAGATGTTGCTGTTGTTTGTGAATCAGCTGTCCCTATTTGAAGAGTGTGCTGCACAAGTTATCTCACTCTTCTGCATCCATGTTGCAGGGAAGTATTTTGTCATGAAAACCAAGCTCAGAATGAGAGGATGCAAGTGCAGTTACGATAATCAAACTTCATACAGGAAGACAAATCCAAAACAGCAGGCAAAAACATAGTCAGTAAATGGGCACAGGCTGATCGATTTACAAACAGGCATAAACAGGGTAATCTAAAATATTGAGGTCACAAAATAGCACAGGTTAAACAAACAGATAGCAGGAATGAACAAAACGGCTTGGTAATGCACAGATGAACAAGAACACTTCACATTGAATGTGAGTGTACAGAGTTCTTATGCAGTGTAGCTGTGACTGAGAACAGGGGTCTGTAATTAATACTCAGGTGACGGGGAGTGGTGCAGAGCATGATTAGAGTTGTAGTGCAGGGTGTGTAGTACAGTGAATGAGAGTGCACGTGACAGAGAACAGGCAGTGGATGTGATAACCTGCTTCAACAGTACATCAAATACAGTTGTTAAAAACATTACATTACATCCAAACCAAGACCAGGAACTGGATGGTAATGTTAGATTACTAGCTCCTGTCAGTATTGTGTTTATGGTATTTGGCAGATGCTTGAATATACGATACAACTGTCAGACTAATTTGAGTTTAATAGTAACATGTAATACAATGCATTATATTACAGTGTGCATAAAGTATTATTAATTTTTTAGTTATTTTAATCAATGTTATGTTTTCAATCTCTGGGTGGTCATAAAGTTTTGGGTCTTGCTATGTCAGAAATCCAGCTTAATCAGCACTGAACTTGAACTTTGTGTTCCAGAGTGCACCATGTGGTAGGCAAGCATGGCTGGAACGCAAAGCAGCACACCAGGTTCCTGTTTGATTAGTCTGTGTCAAACCTGTGTTTGTCGGTTTCCCCTGTTGCTCTGCCAAGTCCAGTTTGTTATTCCTTGTGTTTTGTTTCTTGTATTTAGTGCCCTTATTTTGTTTTTGTGTGTGTTTGTGTGTGTGTTCCTGGTGTCTCCTGCCGAGCATTTAGGTTTGATTTATTTGTATTAAAAAGGATTTCCACAGTTGCATCTGCCTCCTGCATTTTACTTCATCAAGATATTATGTAAATCCAGGTTTTTGGAGCCCCGGAGTCAAAATATGATTTGGAAATGTGCATATGTAATAACGTTCCCTTTAGTGTTTGTAAAGATGTGTTTAGA
>JAODVO010000019.1:24481654-24493395 GCA_025400055.1 Notarius lentiginosus
TTTTGGAGATCATTTCATCTTCAACTTGCTTAACTGTTCACAGTAACAGCAATTTTGACCAGGGGTGCCCAAACTTTCGCATACCACTGTGTAATATATATATATATATATATATAAATAAACTAGTTAGAATAGTCGTTTAAGTGACCGTTACAAACAAGAAACAATGTTCAAAATTATCCCATGTCTCTTGGGTCTACGGATTTATTTTTTATTTAAGTCTTTCACAGGGTAACTGTGTCCTATCAGTGACAACTGCTATCAGTTCTCAATGTTTACACAGACTTCATACACAAGGTCATACTGGCTTGGTGTTTTCATACATCCACATCTGCAGCTAACTCTAAGAACACCGTAGTGCTTCAAAGTTTGCAAAACCTTTAGAATGTTTTAAAAATATTTCTATATAAATATGACTAAAACATCATTAGATTTTCACATGTCCTAAAAGCAGATAAAGATGACCAAATTAAACACATGAGACAAACATATACTTTGTCATTTATTGATTGAGGAAAATATTCCATATCGGTGAGTGGCAAAAGTATGTGAACCTTTGCTTTCAGTATCTGGTGTGACACACTCCACACACCCCTTGCAGCAATAACTGCAACTAAACATTTCCAGGAACTGTTGATCAGTCCTGCACATTGGCTTGGAGGAAGTTTAGCCCATTCCTCTGTACAGAACAGCTTTAACTCTGGGATGTTTTTCGGTTTCCTCACATGAAATGCTCACACATTTCTATTAGATTAAGGTCAAGGTTCTGACTCAGCCATTCCAAAACTTTAACTTTAGGTTCTTGTGCTGAAATGCAGTATTTTCCTTTCTCCAAACATAACACTTCTCATTTAAAACAAAAACTTATATTTTGATTTCATCCGTCAACAAAATTTTCCCAGTAGCTTTCTGGCTTGTCCACTAGGGGTTACATGACTTCAGATTTTTTTAAAAGTCAAGAGTTATGTTATAAAAGTCAAGTTGACATCGACTAACTGCTGATTAGCCTGCTTCATTCATAAAACCACAGGAAACGGGAATGCTTAGTGACAATCTTCCTTTGCAAAATGTAATGCATATGCGGACACATAGCTACAGAACCAAGTAGAAACAACAGCTTGTACCTCAGCAGCAACAATTTATGCAACAAGAACACTTGCAGACTATGCTACAACTTCCATTTAATTGCAAAAAAAGAAATATTGGTATAACACTTGGAAGAAAAACAAAACTCACACAAGATCCAGCCTGTAAGCCTACTAGTTGCTGTCATAGTCATAGTCACAGTTTTTGCTTTTCGATCCTGGTTTGCATGTAAGAAGACAAAGGCATCAATGTGGGTTAGATGAAAACTCACCCGCTGTAGCGTGATGGTATTCCCATTTAGAGAAAAAAAAATTATCTCGTGTGGGGTGCTGGTGGATGGGACAGCCAATTAGATTTTGCACAGCTTGGAGAAGTGAGGAAATTTGTTCTGGTTGCAGGCCCTCCACTATAGCAGGTTCTCCATGGTGTGAATATGCGGTGCTAAGAAATAATTACAGAATTATTTGGCTACAGTGCAGTGGTGTCCCATTTTCCTTCCACTTTGATAGAGTGGCCCAAAAAGTTTCATTATCAACATTGTCCTCATTTTGGAAATCTGCACTGAACATGAATGTTAATAACCAAGATTACCATAACTGTGCATATTTCAACATAAAGCAATAGATAATTCTAAATCAATTAAACTGGTTTACTAAGTTTCATTCCGCATACCCATCTGTTGCTGTAAGCTGCTCTCCCTCATCTTATAGCAGGTTTTTTAGGTGACTCTGGACAGCCTTGCTTTTACTCTCCGGGATGAACCAAAGATGTTTGAAATGGGGATCTAGCATACAGGCCACAATGGGAATGGACTCCATCAGATCACTGGACTCCAATTTGAACTGTGTTTCCAACTGTTGTCAGATCTTGTTTTTGAAGGCTCATACAGCTGCCATGTCGGATGCTTTGATGCGAGGAGTGGTGTTGATCATGTTGACAATCACTGGCTGGATGAAAGACAACCCCTTGTGTAACTGACCACACATTATTTCAGTAGCCTTGGCCAAAGGTTGCAGCACTGGAATCAGCTGTTCCACCAGTTCCCACTGTGATGCTCTAATAGCGAGTGACTTCTGGACATTTGGTTTGGTGACTGTTCCATCCACAAGCACAGACTGCACCGCAATCCTTTGCTTGAACAGCTGCTGGAGGATGACTTCCGTGGAATTCCACTGGACTGGACAGTCAGTCTGGAGTTTGTTGCCTCTCATGCCAAGCTGTTTCTTGTGGCCACTGCTCCTTCAGTGGCCACTTCTGAGCAGCAAATGTGGCTGACAACTCACCTGACAAAAGTTCATGTTACTGGCATTATCATGGACTGTGAAAAACACCAGTATGCCCCATTTCTTGATTATCTCAGACAGATGATTGGCACTGTTGGCAGCAGTAAGTCTCTCTGGCATCATAGATGTACACAGTGCTCAGGCCTTCAGCTTCCATCCATCAATGATGTAGTAAGCAGTAGCCATAATGTATGGCTCTATGGTGAAGGATGTTCACAAGTCAGTTGTTAGCAACACACTCTGGTCTTTCATTTCCTGCAAAATAGTCTCCTGCAGGCTGTTGTGTTGATGTTTAATTGTATCCCACAATATGTTGTAAGACAGGACTTCGTAGCCAGGTTCAAAAAATTGCAGTATGTTTCTGAAGCCTTCTCCTTGTACTGCAGTTAAAGGTCTAATATCTTTGACAATGAAATTCACCAGCAAACTTGCAATTTACAGTCGCCATTTCTCTGTTACAGCAGGACATTTGGTGAAGTTGCTAATTAACTGCTGTCGAAAGGATTTGGGTCGTTCCTCAGCTAGCATCAGTCAATGCCTTTTCAGATGAGTCTGCATGACACTTGTGCGTTTGTTGTATTTCAGGACAGACTTGCATATTTTGCAAATGACAGTAACACAGGTGTCATCTTTAGTTAAATATTTCTACACTCTTGATGCACCACTGCTGGTGTGCTGCAATGACCCACTAGGCTCCTTATTTGTTGTTTTCTCTGAGGTGTCCATGTTGTTTGCATCATAAATCACGATCAGCAACTAGTTGACATCAAGCATAAAGCATCATCACAGAGCAGTAAAGTCGACAGCTTGACTAGTCAGTTAGTCTGTGCAACCCCTATTATCTGTGTGCTCTTTAACAAACTGTAGACAAGCAGCAATGCACTTTTTGGGGAGCAGTGACTTTCTCCTAGCAACCCTATCATACATACAATTGTTGTATTGTTGTTCAGTTTTCTCCTGACAGTGGACTCAGGCTGACTGGGGCGAAGGTTGACATTCCAGCAGGACAATGACCCTAAACACACTGCTAAAGCTACAATGGAGTGGTTTAAAGGGAAACATTTAAATATCTTGGAATGGCCTAGTCAAAGCCCAGACCTCAATCCAACTGAGAATCTGTGGCATAACTTGAAGATTGCTGTCCACCAGCACAACCCATCTAACTTGAAGGAGTTGGAGCAGTTTTGCCTTGAGGAATGGGCAAAAATCTCAGTGGCTAGATGGGCTAAGCTAATAAAGACATACCCTAAGAGACTTGCAGCTGTAATTGCTGCAAAAGGTGGCTCTACAAAGTATTGATTCTGGGGGGGTGAATACCTATGCACACTCCAGATTTTTTTTTTTCATCTTAATTTTTGTTTGTGTTACAATAAAACAACAACTTTCACCTTTAAAGTGGTCGGCATGTTGTGTAAATCAAATCGTGCTAACTCCCCAAAAATCCATTTTAATTCCAGCTTGTAATGCAACAAAACAGGACAAACACCAAGGGGGATGAATACTTTTTCAAGACACTGTATATCAGTATAAATAAGGTACTATTAACTATATTAATTGTGGAACTGGATTGGTTTTATTGACCACTGAGATCATTTTTAGATAGCTTTTAGCAGACAGACCTGACAACCCTGACACAGATCTTCTGCTCACCTTGAACTCGGAGTTCTGCATTAAAGTAGATGGTGCCATGTTTGTTCTCAGCTACACATTGGTACATTCCAGAATCCTCCAGTGCCAAGTTGCTAATTTTTAGGTGACCACTGTTCACCTCCACACGATCCTGCACACAGGCAGGAAATCAGAATAATCTTAATTTTGACAAGATACTCAATAATTCACAGCAAGATATTCAAACAAATATATATACCATTATCATTATAGGGAAATGTGTAATTGAATACTCTGCTAGAACTGTCAGTGTGCACCACACAGTATCAGCAATAAGAACTGGCTCTTTTATGTCCATCTTCAGTGGTTCCCAGACATGGTAATTCCTCTAAATATATCATTTTGATTACGTCAGTGTCAGTGTAAGCTTTGATAGCCACAGGGGCCAGAGAATTTTGAGATGAGATTAGTTTTGAATCTCAACCTGAGCTTTATGCAGCTGGTTTAAGTACATCACCACTCCATGTGTATGAGTAAAATAATTTTTTACTCATTTTCTAATTTCTACTTAAATGTATCTAGGTGTTAAAAGCAATGGTGAATTTGATGTGCAAATATATTTTGCATTGTATCTAACCTGGGTGCTAAGAGGTAGTCCGTTGCGAAGCCAGCGTATTAGTGGTCTTGGTTTTCCTGCGGCCACACAACTCCAGTTTAGCTCTGAGCTGATTTCCACCTCAGAATCGCTCATCACCTGGAGCCACTCTGGTTGGGCTACATACACAAACCCATGCGATTACTCACCTCTACTGTATGAACTCCACTGTCTATATAAAATCTTACTCTCGTAATAACACATGAATGGTACTCATGTTAATTAACCAGCTAAACTCCTAGTTTACTAGTCATAACTACTGTGTTAGTATGTTACTAGACATAACATACTAGTCAGTAACTACTGTGAATTGTATGACAACTATAGTGAAACCAACAGGAAAAGGTTCATAGTAATGAGAGTGAGGAAAGTTTAAGGGGTTAAAGAGAATAAGTGATTTGTCTTGCAACTCTTTAAAACTACTACCAGCTTCTTAATAAAAATTGTCAGTCTTATTAATAAAGATCATTTTCAACATTTTCTTCAATTATTTAGTTGGGTTTAAAACTACTCCTACATCAATGTTTTATTATTTATTTATTGCTAGCAGCAACATTAGATTTGAAGTATTCAAAGTCTACCTTGGACCGAAATGCGACCCTGGTGCGTGTCCCGTCCCTCTGGACTGTAAGCCTCACATTCATACATGCCCTCATCATCAAAGCTTAAGTCAGGAATGTTCAGGATGGGGCTATCTGCACTCACTCCAACCTTTGAGGGTAAAACTCCATCCACTTTCTTCCAGCGCAACTTAGGTGTAGGACTTAGAGAGAAGTAGATAAATAGACAAAATGCCAGAAAAAGATGATGATATTTATAATGTGGTATACAATTTGGCTTATAAGCATAATGTTTATAGCATATACACTGCACTGCATGTGGGCCAAAGCTACTTACTTGCCGTAGGCAAAGCACTCTAGTTGTGTGGTGTGACCAGCCAAAGTATACGTCTCAGAGGGAAAACGCACACGGATATTGGGGGCTGACTTCTTGGGGTTAGCTAAAAATTTGAATGAATGAATGAATGAATGAATGAGAGGCAACCAGTTCATATCATTGTAAAACACTTTCAAAAGCATCTCTCCTCCAAATGTTGGAGCCTGGAGAAAAGAAAACAACAACAACAACAAAAAATACTAAACAAGCTAGTTACACAGATCTCTAGTGGAATAATCATTAGTGAACTAAAATAAGGCTGGTCATAGCCAAGCAAGGATCTACAGTCAGTACCAGAATTACTGGCAACCTAGAGGAAAATAATAAAAAAGCTATTGCAATTATTATAATTTTCACTTTCATTTTTTACTAGGCTTTCACTCAACTAATAGAAAAAAAATACTTTTATTTGACCAATAAAATATTTTGAAAGGAGTATTGTATTTTTTTTAGTCAGAAATGAATCTGTGAAAAATTACTGACAACCCTAAAGAATAATTAAAATACAATAAGTGTCAGGTATGACGTAGGTGGATGTATTTGCAGAAGTGATTTATTTACACAGGTGAAAACACACACACAGACAAACAGTCCAATACAGCAGGCTAAACATAAAATAAGCAAAGGGTTGAGCGAGGCGCAAACAGGATATCAGAGGCAAAATGAGAACAAGAATGAGGAACAGGTACAGGAATCAGGAAACCAGGAAATCAGAAACACGGGAAGAAAGGCTTGGTAATGCATACTGATGTATAGTTAAATTTTGCAGTGATACTGCATCTGAACAGTCCTTAAATAGGTGCACATATAGCTCCTTAATTAAGGTCAGTTGTGCATCGTTAACGGTGCGCATGCTGGAGTCTGCTCGACGCATGTGTAGTCCAGAATGCACCAGAGATTTATTCAGGTGCATGCACCACAGCGCACAGGACTGACAATAAATACAAATTGTCATTCTTATTATTTTCCCCAGAAATTCCATTCTTATCTAAACTGCAATGTGGCAGCGGGGCGTGGCCGAGGGTCAGTCTGTGAATGGAGGACGGAGTCAGGGAAGGTGACTGGTTGTATCGCTACGCCTGTTGTCAATTAACATGTGTTTGTGTGTCTCCTCCAGTGACTACGCCCTATAAAAGGAGAGTGAGAAGGGGAGGTCGGTGCCAAGGGCTTGATAGTAGCCTGTGTGTGTGTGTATGCGTGCGTGCGAGCGAGAGTTTGAGTTGTGTGCTGAAAAGCAACAATAAAGAAAATAATTAAGATGCAAACAACCGCCTGCCATGCTTCTGTGCTCCACCCACATCAGGGTCTCGCTACAGTGGTACCGAAACCCCGGACGAGTGCAGAAGGGAACAGCCTCATGGAGTCCTCTCCATTCAAGGACCTGATCCATGCCCTCGCCACAGCCCATCAGAATCAGCACCAAGTGCTGGTCGCCCTCCGAAAGGAGCAAGAACAACGGTTCGAAGCCTTAGTGCAGGCCAAACAGGAAGAACGCCAGGCATTCTGGCACCTGCTTGTGTCGGCGGGGTCCACGACCGCCACCGGAGCAGACCCTCCCCACCTCACCCTAACAAAGATGGGTCTGCATGATGATCCGGAAGCCTTCCTCGTGCTCTTCGAGCAAGCAGCACACAGTGCGCCTCCTCCTCCTGCTGATGGGCGAGGCACAGCTGGCTGTGCTGCAGCTCCCCGCCGACAGCTGGCTCATGTACGCAGACCTCTGACGAGCCATCCTCCAGTGTGTCGGCCGCTCCCCAGAGCAACAACAACAGCGCTTCCGCTTGCTGCGCTTGGAGGAGGTCGGCTGACCGTTCTTGTTCGGGCAACAACTCCGGGATGCCTGCTAGCAGTGGCTGAGGGCAGATGACAGCGATGCCAAGGGAGTGATTGACCTGGTGACACTGGCACAATTCGTTGCGCAACTTCTGGAAGGACCGGCGGAGTGGGTCCAGTGTCATTGCCTAGTGTCGCTGGACCAAACTATCGAGCTGGCAGAGGACCATATGGCGGCAGTTCTGACAGCAGGAAGGTGTGTCTCCTCTTCTCCTCTCTTTCTCTCTCTTTCTCTCCCTCTGCTTCCTGTCCTCGCCACATTCCCCCACCGCAGAGGCGAGGGCTGGCTCCCCCCCCAGCCAGCCCGGTGCACCCATGGTGTCCTCCTGTTTTCCCTTTCCTTGTCTGTGTCTCCTCCCCCCCAGGTGAGTGATGTCCGTAACACTGGTGCAGAGGGAGAGCCTGGGCCAGTGTGCTGGTGCTGCGGGGAGCTGGGACATCTCCAACATCAGTGCTCCACGATGGAGGTGGGCGCGGTGGTCCGGGTCCCCAATGTGCCAGAAACCGCCCTCGATCGGGCTGGAGCATATCATATACTGGTAAGTGTCCAAGGGGATACATACCAGGCCTTGGTGGATTCTGGCTGTAACCAGACCTCAATCCACCAAAGCCTGGTGCAAGGTGACGCATTGGAGAGAGCATGAGTGGTGAAGGTGTTGTGTGTGCATGGGGATGTTCACAACTACCCTTTAGTGTCCATCCACATTCTATTTCAAAGGGAAAAGCATAGTGTAAAGGCGGCGGTTAACCCTTGTCTCACCCACTCGCTGATTTTGGGGACTGATTGGCCGGGTTTTAAGGAGTTAATGACACACATAGTAAGGAGTGGGTCCTGCAGTAATCTGTCTGGGGAAAGCTCCGGAGTAGCATTGGCAGGAGAAGCTGTCACAGAGCCGTCTATGTCAGCACCGCGTCAGGGCAATACGCGGAGTGAGGAGTGCCTCACCCCTCCTCCCTCTCTTGGGGATTCCCTTGGGGATTTCCCGTTAGAGCAGTCGTGAGATGGGACTCTGCGGTATGCATTTGACCAAGTGAGAGTAATCGATGGTCAAATTCTCCAGATAAATGCGACGCCGGCCTTACCCTACTTTGCTATTATTAAGGATAGGTTATACTGAGGACCGCAAGACACTCAAACTGGTGAAAAGATAACATAGCTATTAATTCCAAAGAGCTGCCAGAAACTCATATTCCAGACGGCTCACTTTAATCCCATGGCCGGACACTTAGGGCAGGATAAAACACTAACCCGAATAATGGCCCAGTTCTGTTGGCCAGGGATTTGCGGGGATGTCTGTCAGTGGTGTGCGGCATGCCGCGAATGCCAATTAGTTAATCCTATGGCCACTCCAAAAGCGCCTTTGCACCCTCTCCCCTTAATCAAGACCCCTTTTGAAAGAATTGGGATGGATCTCATTGGGCCATTAGATCGGTCAGCACGGGGATATCGCTTTTAGTTCTGGTGGACTATGCAACACTATATCCGAAAGCAGTGCCTCTCCACAATATCTCAGCATGCAGCATAGCAGAAGCACTCTTCCGTTTTATCTCCCGGGTCAGGATTCCAAAAGAAATTCTGACAGACCAAGGCACTACATTTATGTCACTGTGCAAACTGTATGGGTTACTGGGGATTAAGCCTATCCGCACCAGTGTCTATCATGCACAAACTGATAGCTTTGTGGAACGTTTTAATCGAACTCTCAAAAACATAATACAGAAGTTTGCAAGCAAGGATGCACGTAATTGGGATAAGTAGCTCAAGCCCCTGTTATGTGCAGTATGAGGGGTCCTGCAAGCCTCCACAGGTTTTTTACTATTTGAATTATTATATGGGCATAAGCCGCGTGGCATTTTGGACATGCTACGTGAAAATTGGGAGGGGGGACCTTAATCTAGTAAGAACAAAATTCAATATGTTCTCGACCTGCACGCCAAACTCCACACACTCATGCACTTAACCAGGAGAATTTGCGGCAGTTGCAAGAACATCAAATCTGACTGTACGACAGGGGCACGCGCCTTAGAGAGTTCACACTGGGAGACAAAGTACTCATATTATTGCCCACATTGAACTCCAAATTGATCACCAAGTGGCAAGGGCCCTTCGAGGTCACATGGCGAGTCAGGGACATCGACTATGAGGTGAGGCAAACAGACAGGGGTGGGGCATTGCAAATTTACCACCTCAGTCTGTTAAAACATTGGAATGAGGAGGTCCCTGTGGTGTTGGTGTCAGTAATCCTGGAGAAGGTAGAGCTGGGGCCAGAGGTTCAAAAATGAAAATTGACATTGCTCACCACTCCTTGTGGAAACCACCTCTCCCTGGCCCAATTCACGGAGGTAGCCCAGTTGCAAAAGGAATTTTCTAACGTGTTTTTGCCCCTGCCTGGCCACACCCACCTCATAGAACACCACATTGAGATGCCCCTGGGGGTGGTAGTGCGCAGCCACCCTTATTGCCTGCCCAAACACAAGAAAAAGTTGGTCCAGGATGAACTCAAGGCCATGCTCGAAATGGGCATAATCGAGGAGTCCCACAGTGACTGGAGCAGCCCAATGGTCCTGGTCCCCAAGACCGATGGGTCGGTCCGGTTCGGTGTGGACTATAGAAAGTCAACGCGGTGTCTAAATTTGATGCTTACCCAATGCCTTGCATTGACGAGCTGCTTGATCGATTAGGCACTGCTCATTTTCATTCGACGCTGGATTTAACGAAGGGATATTGGCAGATCCCCTTGACTCATCTATCCCGAGAGAAAATGGCCTTTTCCACACCGTTTGGCTTACACCAATTTGTCACACTTCCTTTTGGGTTATTTGGGGCTCCCGCAATGTTCCAGCGGCTCATGGACAGGGTTCTCCACCCCACACCACCTACACAGCTGCATATCTCAATAATATTATCATCTATAGCAATGACTGGCCAGGACACCCCGAACACCTTAGGGCTGTCCTAAAGTCGCTGAGGCATGCAGGTCTCGCAGCTAAACCAAAGAAGTGTGCAATTAGGTGGGTGGAAGTACAGTATCTGGGTTTCCACTTGGGCCATGGGCAGATGCATCCCCAAATTAACAAGACTGCAGCAATTGTGGCCTGCCCAAGGCCAAAGACCAAAAAGGGGGTTCCTGGGGCTGGCTGGCTACTATCGTAGGTTCATACCTAATTATTCGGATGTCACCAGCCCACTGACTGATCTCATTAAAAAGGAAGCACCAGATCCGGTCCAGTGGACGGAGCAATGCCAACAGGCTTTCTCTAGGGTAAAGGCTGCACTGTGTGGGGTGCCACTGTTACACTCCCCTGACTTTTCTCTCCCCTTTATTTTAGAGACAGATGCATCAGACAGAGGGCTGGGGGCCATTCTGTCCCAGAAGGTGGAAGGAGAGGAGTGTCCCATGCTGTACATTAGCTGAAAGCTGTCGATACGGGAGGGTAGGTACAGCACAATTGTAAAAGAGTGCCTAGTCATCAAGTGGGCAGTCCTTGCCCTCTGGTACTACCTGCTGGGGTGCCCTTTCACCCTCTGTTTGGACCATGCGCCCCTCAAGTGGCTCCACCGCATGAAGGATGCTAATGCATGGATCACCCATTGGTATTTTGCACTCCAGCCATTTAAATTCAAGGTGGTCCACAGGCCAAGGCCCAGATGGTGGTGGCAGACTTCCTCTCCCACCAATTTGGGGGTTGGGGAGTCGGCTTCAGGCCAGACGGCTTCCTGGCCTGAGTCGGGCGGTGGGGATATGTGGCAGCAGGAGCCTGCCCGAGTGTCATTCTCTGAATGGAGGGCAAGGTCGGGGAAGGTGAGTGGTCGTGTCACTACACCTGTTGTCAATTAACATGTGTTTGTGTGTCTCCTTCAGTGACCGTGCCTGGTAAAGGGGGAGTGAGAAGGGGAGGTTGGTGCCGAGGGCTCGTTGACAGCCTGTATGTGTGTGTGCGTGTGTGAGAGAGAGTGAGAGTTTTTGGAGCGCTATGCTGAAAAGTTGTAAAATAAAAAACCCTCTTCAACGCAAACAGCCACCTGCCATGCTTTTGTGCTCCACCCACACCTGAATCTCGCTACATTATTATTATTATTATTATTATTATTATTATTATTATTATTATTATAGGTTCCTTTCAGGTGTTCAATGCATCTTTCTCTTTCAAAATTCTCTCAGAATCATCCATATTTAACAAAGCAAACCTGGTGGCCATGTTTGTTTACACATTGTCAGAGTTGCTTGCAGAAGTTTTAAATCTCAAATGTGTCTCTTTTCTATTTTTTTTTTCCATTGGTATGTTTTTCCCTTGTAAATATGCATGAAGAATTTCTAATGAAGTTCAGGCGTTCAATG
>JAODVO010000019.1:24578567-24591399 GCA_025400055.1 Notarius lentiginosus
TTTTGCCACTCACACATATGTAATATTGGATCATTTTCCTCAATAAATAAATGACCAAGTATAATATTTTTGTCTCAGTTGTTTCATTGGGTTCTCTTTATCTACTTTTAGGACTTGTGTGCAAATCTGTTGATGTTTTAGGTCATATTTATGCAGAAATATTTAAAATTCTAAAGGGTTCACAAACTTTCAAGCACCACTGTATTTCTGTGCAACCACACAAACATGACTTACTAGTTACATGTCATGCTAGTAAACCAGTTCCTGATTACAATGGAAACTTCAGTTTAAGAAGCACATTGCATGTAGCGTTTTAATATCTGTAATATTTAATTATAGTAATGTATCTGATGTTAGCTTTCTGCTGCACAGAAGTCTTTATGTGGCAAAATATTTATATATTATAAAACCTATGACACCAGGTTTAGCTGTGATTTAACTTTTCAAATATTATACCAGATACTTTGCAAAATGTAAAACACACACAAAAAAAACCAGGAGGAAAAAAAAACAGTGATGAAGTTTGTGCTTAACACATTTTCTTTTTACCAAAATGCCAGAGTACATTTTTGAAGGAATGATATGCCATTATTCATTTTTAGTATCATACTTTAAAATTAAAAATTAGCACAGACACAAAAGGTAGAGAAAATGACAGCTTTACTATAAAGAAAGGATTTTTTTTCTAGCAGATTCATTTGCAGCATCTCATCGTACATGGTGAATCACGCATGGTCATATGTCATTTTTCTTTTTACTACAATTAGGAGTAACCATTTGGAGTGGTGTTCCTAGACAAATGACTCAGAAGACAGTATTAATAATAATAATAATAATAATAATAATGTGAAGCACAGAAGTCTGATTCAGGATGTCTTCCCAAGTCCCGCACAATGTTTCTGGTATAGGCTCAGAATCCACCCCAAAACTGATCAGGATGAAAAGGTTACCAAAGATGAAAGAATAGCTGAATTAATTATTATTATTAATAATAATAATAATAATAATAATAATAATAATAACTTAACAATTGTGAAATGTGATTATGTTTTGGATTAATCAGATTTTTCAGACAAAATAAATTTAGGATTAAAGGTATTTGTTTAAATGTTGTGTTATTGGATTGAAAAAAATCTATATTTTCAGTTCTTTGACACTCATTATTTAAACACACCTTTTCTTTAATTTAGTAGCATATGCTGACTATAGTATGCATTTTTCCAGAAAATCAGTGCCCAGACAAACTGAACATGTACAAAAAAAAGGGAAAAAATATTGAAATATAATATACTGTTATAAACCTGGCCAGTCCACTAGGTCCTTCTCTCTACTTCAATGGACAAGGAAATAGTTTATGAGAGCATAATTCATGTGCTTTCGTTTAGTCAATGCATGCAAGTCATCAGGCTGCACCTTCATTTTAGTGACACTGATGATAAGGAAAAACAAGACAGACAGAATAGTTGGTAGTTAAGGTATTGGAGAAAGCTGAATGATGTCCAGCAATACTGTATTCAACATACCCTAACCGACTTTTTTTCACCATTTTTCATTTTGTACAAATCCCGACTGCCATGCTGAAGTCTATTTCAATGTTTTATTTCCTCAAGGGATGTCTGTTAGTTGGCCCTTGGAAGGCTGAGGAACTGAGTCTTAGGTTAACTATAGACTGACACAAATTGCCAAGAAGGTATTAAGTTCTGATGATGCAATTCCCTGATTGGGGGGGTTTAAGCTATATGAAGTGCATAAACATTTGTGCATAAAAATAAACAAGAGCAATTAAATATTCCAACAATTACACAGGAGTTTATAAGTGTAAACAATAGCTATAAAAAAAAACATACAACAAAACAGAGCTTTATTATGGAGTCAGTACTCGACACTATCATTAATTTACTCTGCTAGTTAGTTAGCATACCAACTGGTTAGCGTTCTTGTTATTTAGCAAACTGATATGGTTGTACATGGTTTACAGGAAATAGAGTGCATAAACTGCCAAAGAAATCTTTTTAATTACATTGTGCTTGCTACCCACCAAAAGAGCCACTGCCCAACACAAATGCTGCATGTGGCCACTTGTGATGCATGAATCATGAGAGAAAGTCAATGAGGATGTGTTAAAGGCAGTATTAGAACACAGGGTAGGTGAGTGGATGTCACAGGAGGAGTATATTATGAAGAAGCAAGCCCAAGTGTGATATTGAGGTATAGTGATGGTGGGAAAATTGAAGGGACAAAAATCTTGCTTCCCACAGTAACACATGTATACCAAGAGAAAGGTAAGCCCCAAAGATAGGGCAAAATGCTACAATAGCAAAGCCTTTCAGCTTTCAAATTTCCTGTCCATAGATTTGTGAAACTAACAGGCTATGGAAAGGACAAATATGCACAAAAGAAAAATTGGGTAAACAAGGTGACATCATTCAGGAGACCAAGACTGAGGTAAGAATAAAAGCTGAATCCAAAAAAATTTCCAATCCAAGTGTACGATTTTGAACTGCATTCAGTCCAAAATAGGCTATATTTGAAACTCACATAGTATTTAACAACACAAATAAGATAGATAACATTACAGACCTAATAAATTGAGAAACAAAGACATAACTTCGTTTCAAAGCAAACTCGTTTGCCGAAGCTGACCAGCAATTTGATTAATAAAAATAAACAAATGTTGCAGTCAGTGTCAACTATCAATTTATTACAGCTGGTCTTTAGCTTAGCTAGATGTGGACACGCCTGTCTTCCGCTGACTTTAAATATCACTACTTTTGTCATAAAGTTAATATACAGACACACACGTTTATGATATATATGAATTTATGATATTTGGCCTAATACATTAACAATGTGGATCTGCTCTGACAGATTTGGATGAAAACTGGGGGCAGGGGGCGCTCTGGCTGGATCTTGGGGGAATCAGCACTGTCCAGATCCCATAATTAAAACACTGTTACTGTTCCATTTCTAAGTGCGAAGTCAAAAATCTACAGATGGGTGACCAAAGAAAACAAAACAAAACAAAAACATACATGCATACTTTGGCAACCACAAATCACCAGAACAGCTTCAGTGGACACCGGTGTAGACTATACTGGAACTGTATTGGAGGAATGAATGCTATTCATCCAGTGGATAAGTGAATGCACTCAAATAATATTTTAAGAATGGTGGTAGAGTGCACTGTTTGACTGTTACTCCAAAAATTCCCATAGGTGTCCATTTGAGTTGAGTACTGTTGATTGTGAAGGCCACAGCATATGCTTTCATCATTTTCATCCTCATCAAATTAGTGAGTGAACTTAGTCACAGTCTTGTGAACTGTGGATGGGGCTGGTTTCATCCTTGAAACATATCACATCCATCAGGATAGAAATATTTAATAACTGAATAAAGACGGTCAATCAGAGCAACTTTGTATTGATTTGTGATAATGCTTCCCCCTAAGGGAATAAGTGTACCCAAATCATGCAAGCAAAATGACCTCCACAGCATGAAAGAACCACCAGGTTTCCCTTTAATTTGCCACCCATCTGTAAATCAGTATTTACATTAATGAAAGACAGCACAAAACTGTATCTGAGTAAAATAAACAAACAATATTTTTTCTGTGTCATGTAAAAGTGACAAGAAATAAACTGAGATATATCAACATATTGGAACAGTAATACAATAACAATAATACAAAAAAACAGCACAATTAACAGTTAAAACGTACATTTAATCGCAACATCCACTGTCCTTGTCCCACCATCCATTATTACACAGTATGGGTCTAATATGTATATTTTTAAAGTACATATTACTGTACCTTACATTCAGTGAGAAACTATTCAGTGACCTCATGAGACAAGCAGTTAAAATTGGGTGTTCAATAAGTTAATCAGTAATATATTAACTATATAACTTGTAAAATTAAATACAAATAAATATTTAATTATACATACACTGAGCCCTCTGCCTGAAGTAACTTGACTGGTGCTGTGATACTGCATTTGCAGAAGCCAGGTGGTCAAGCCCACCACTGTGAGTGGTACTTCAAGTTGCTTTTTAGGCAGTGCTGAAACCAAATTCTGAAAAAAAGCATGCTAAATTGTATGGTCACCTGTTTAAGCAATTTAAATAATCTTTTCATATAACCTCTCACAATGCAATGTTTTAATAGTAAAATGAGACCTGTGTCTGGATCCAATTTTTTGTTTGCTTGTTTCTGTGAGATGTGGAAGATATAAAAGATTAAAATGGTTGCTAATATCAAGCATGGTTTTGATGTTAAAAATGTTCAAAAATGACTTGAGTTTTCTTATGCAAACCATATAGCATTACTGCTTCCACATCTATCCATCTATTTTGTGCCTAAACACCCTATAACAAACTTACTAAAACAAAAAGACCACAGCCCAAAATATTAGGAAAAAATAGTGGATGTCAGATTAATCATCATCATCATCATCATCATCATCATCATCAGTAGCAGCAGCAGCAGCCCCATAATCCAATATATAGCGCCAGCTATTAAAAAAAGAAAATTCATACAACTGTGTTTTATCGAGCTAACAGAGATAGACTTCTTTTTAACCTCTCTATTGTATCTTGCACAAACATGACCATGCTCCAAAATAATGTGTTTTTCGTTCGTTTGTTGTGGGGGGTTTTTTGTTTTGTTTTTTTGATAAATGATGATGCTTGCCTTCAGCTCCATAAACATCAGCGATGATAATTAGAAATGCTATAGATGCAGCCAATGGAAATATATTTGCAAAAATAGGCATCAAACTATAGCAGACATGCCCACTGCTAGGACATGGGTGCCAGGAAGTATAGCATTTCAATGACTTAACAGTGGCTTAACACTAACTTAATGCTTTTTGCATTATGGAAGAAAAAAAGAAATTTGACCACCCAATTTCAACCAAAAGTAAATTATGGAAATGCATAGTGCATAGATTTTTTGAATGATACAGCAAGCTGTGCCAGCACTAATTACAGCATTCATATATCTTTTATTGATACATCTATCATATTTTTGGCATTTGCCAATGTTCCTTTGTTGATTTGGCCCACTACTGATATGTCACAGGACTGCTGCTCGTGTCTGCTTTTCTCTGATATTAGAAAGTGTGAATGTGGGTTCAGGATTTTTAAAAATAAAAAATAAACCCCAGAAAATGCTTGAAAGTCTCAGGTTTCAATTGTCTTCCCTGTGCCCCATTGCCATAAAGGCACACTGAAGTCCAAGTTCTGAATTCCCTCCACAAGGGGTTTGTTTTCTCACCCCTGCTTTCTTCAAAGGGACTGTGCATCTCAACATTAAGTGTGTATATGTGGTTCCAGATTTCTCTCTATATATATTGAATTAACTGTGTGTGCATTTGGCCTTCTGTTCATTCTGGAAGAATCTACGCCAGAGAATAGATGGCATTGACAGGTGATGTAGCCTCTGAGCTCTCATTCCCCTCCGTCTCCTCCTTATCCTTCCTGACTGTGTATTGACCTATGAAGGAGCCATCCTCATTGAACTGGCCATCTCCTCCCTCTCCATAGTCTACTAGACTGTCGTCACTTTCCTTGACATTGCCATCTAGAGAGGTCTGACTTCCCTGCAAAGGCTTGTTGTCCTCATCGCTGCTGTTGGGGTAGAAAAAAAGACAAATGATTATGCTAACATCCCACTTTGCAGCTCTTCCAAATCTTATATTCATGAAACTGAATTTCAGTTTGAATGACAAGTACTGTAAACTGAAGCACGGACACCGCAAAGGCCATCTATTCTTATGCTCACAAAGCAGAATTGCAGCTAGTAATATGTAGTCTGTAAACTGAATTGTATCCACTGAATTGCACCGTTCCATTCCTATGCTTACTGCAACTAGGACAACAAGTGAAGAGTACACAGAACGGGGTAATTCAAGTTGCCATTCTCCATTGTCACCTTTACATTTTTTCAAGTACAAAGGAGAATCTGCACTAGATAGCAAAGAGGCAACCCCCTATGTTTTACCTATAGTTCAGGAGAAAAACAATAGTGCAAATGAATTTGAAACTAAAACATGAAAACAAAAGATTAATTAAAAAAGATAGACACTTTCAAAGTAAACAAAGGAGGTTATGGGTCAGATAAGTAGGTGGGGGTAGATCTTTTATTTATGAACTAACTGTGTGGTTTATACAGAATCATTCTTCATGGTTCAGGCATTATTTAGTAAATAATTAGGACATGTATGTCCTTTTAACTGCATGTGGGTGCTGTTTATGAGGAGAAAGCCTAATCATGCAAGAAGTTTAATACCTCAGCAAGGTGCCAAAAAGATGCACATTAAAAAATGCTGATGTTAACCCAAGCTTTTACCATATATTTTTAAATGAATACGTGATTGCTCTCATTTTGTAGAATATCAATGGGCCATGCACTTATTTACAGGAAACAAGTCAGATTGTTTTTTTCCCCTGTGAGAACCAATAATACTGTTAATTCCTCTATACTAAAACACATTAATTTAATTTAAACTTCACATAAGCAATAAGTATTCCCTCAATATACCATATATTGTAACTTTTGCTTATGAAAATTATGATAAGGCTAGAAGACATGGTTCCTTGCTCTAACAACTCATCAGTTTCAGACCCACACCAATATCAGTGATACTGTGATTATAGGATCAGTGGAAAAACATTGGGAACAATATTAAAGTGAATTTATTAATTCCTTAATTTAAACTAGATTTAAACCATATTGGTTTGGTAGATATACCACAATCGTCTAGCCTCTATCAAAATGAGATACAGACCAACCTGAAACTGGTTATCTAGAGTTTTTGTTTTAATCGATTAACCACCAGTTATGAGCGATACCGTAATGAGGTTCCAAGAGAAATATCTTACTGTATATAAGACTTAAAGGGAAAAAAAAAATCATAAACCTTAAATGATATCCTCTATGTTAATAATGCATTAATGGATTATGTGCTTGAAGATTGAAAATGAACACTGAGATTATTCAGGCATGTCAGGGTTAACTAATAGCCAGAGATTGAAAACCTCTGAGGTGAAAAACAAACAATGTTTAAAAAAAAATATTTAGTTGATGCATTAGGGTCAAACCAAAGGTCTAACAAAGAGTTATAGTAAAGAATCTCAGTGAAATTCACATTTCTTAAATAACTCACTCCAATACTGTCTATGATGGGTTGTAACATGGTAATTGATTAAAACCAAAAACTCAAGGCAGTCAATGTATAAACTGGGAAGTAGTAAGTCTAAAGCAGCTGTTTCCTTTACTTTCATACCTTTTTCTTTCAAGAGACCTTCATGGACCAAGAGGGAAAAATGACAGTTAGAAAGAAAATAGTTAGAAGAAGCCACTGCAAAGGGACCGAAAATGTACCAATAGCTGAACATATACGTCTATCCAGCATTTTATTTTCTGTTACCTTTGTTTCCCTAACAATCTGTTCAAGCTAAAAGCTACACAGATGTTGTTTCTTCTGATATATACTCTCGTGAATATAAAAATACTATAACAAAATAACAGTAAAATATGCCTTCTAAAACTCAAGATAGTGGTCACACTTTCACATAACCTGGAAAAGTGAATATTTTACCATGCATAATCCATAGCTTTGAGTTAATTTTGCTGCAGGCCAGATTAGAGCAGTGCCATCGTTCAACCACATGCAGGAAAACCGGTCTGTTTCAAGTTGTTAGCTGTCTTGCCAGATACAAGAACAGTACCTCAAGGGTCTCAAACCCTGACAAATGGAAAGGCACATTTGCCTTCACTGATACTGCAGTAAATCAAATTGAGCTCTGTGTCACAGGCTTTTTAAAAGTACTATCTTCAAACAAGAAAGTAATCACTCACTTACAGTAAACTGTCTTTTATGGGGAGTGCTTCTGCACCTGATTACCTGTTTTTATTCACAATTATTCAATGTTGCTGTTACTGTAATTTGTACTAGACTGTAAGAACTCCATCACTGACTATAATTGCATTGAATTAAAGACATGTTTAACAAGTGTTTGACACCCTTGAAGAACTAGACCATGGATCTGATATCAGCTGTAGCACCTCCCATCTAGCTGTCCAGAAACAACCAATAGCTGACATGCTCAGGCTCAGAGGGATGCTGTGTGGAAAACAAATACCTGTTTTCGTTCCTTAACAATGTTTGTTGATTGGGGGGGACAAGGATTTAATTTGAGAGGGACAGAGGTGTTAGTACCAGAACTATTAATTTCTTGCAAAATACTGAGCCACTCATCATAAAATATGTAATATATAGTGATTACATTAAGATGAATTCTAAAAAGGTGATAAAACTCATAATTGGCTGCACTTTTTCCTTTTTAGTGCACCAGTTACCTCATGTTTTTGACTTGCTTTGTGATGTTCCACAGAAGTAAACCACCTTTATCATAGTTTCTGCATAACATACAGTGCCTATTCATGCAGTTATAAAAATATTATGGTCTAGGTTATTCCATAAAGGCATTGGAAAACATTCCTGCCCATATTGCTAATGATTTTCTCTCATGACTACTGCGTAGAATAAAGCCATAGATATGATTAGCGCCACACTGCAAAGTCCTGTTAGCTTCTAAACAATGCATACGCCATCTGTGTGGTCACACACTATGCTATATGTTATATAATGACAAAAGGAACTTGTTGTTTGGTTTTAAGGTCCAGGTCAGACATTTTAGAGCTGACATCAGCAATGCAATATGGTTCCCTTCTATAATAACAGCACTGATACACTGGTGAACCACTCCAGGATCATTACCCAAGTACCTCTCTCAGCAAAGCTTGAGCTTACCTAATGAGATTGTGGTTTTTGCAAAGCAATGCAAACCTTTTTTTTTTTTTGATGAATATGATCTAACAGTATTGTGGTTAGTGTCAAACACTGGGTTAAAGTTTGTTTAATTAATTAATGTTAAAATGTGTTACCAATCTTTCAATTAGATATGTTTGCAAAGTAAATTATTATTTATTAGTTTTGATTAGAATATAGAAAGTAATGTCCCCCTCGTGTCTCTACGTTTTCCAAGCTAACCTGAAACAGGCAGAAAAAGGCACTCACCATCAGGTAAAGTATGCATACATGCACAACATAATATCCACATAATCATAAAGCAGAATAGAGATCAAACTGGAAACTTAATTGTGATTATATGAAGCTACTGTTAAAGCAGGACATACACTTACTGGTAATCAAATGATCCATCCTGGTCTTTGTGGTCCACGTGGTCCAAAGGCAGGTCCTTTTTATCTCTCACTGAGGTCAGTGAAGGTGAATGAGCTCAGAATTAGCAAATAAATTTCAGTTCAATGAATCCAAATCTTTTATGTACCAGATCTACTGAATTACATTGTAGTGAAACACAGTGAAATATATTGTATACTGCATGGCATTCTGTATGTTACCTGGATATTTCCCTCCTCGGCTCCTCTTGATAAAGCAAACAATGAGCAGGATGAGAATGAGAAGTGCAAGGGCACACATGAGGCCAATGAACCAACCTTGCGTGGCAATGTCGACTTGGTCTGTACTATAGGCTGTCAGATAACACACACACACACACACACACACACACACACACACACACACACACACACACACAAATTGAGGAGGGATTTGGAGAGCACATAAAAGACAGATTGTGCAAGAGAAAGAAAGGAAACTGAGGTTTCTGACATTGAACCATAAGAATAATATGAGGCTAAATGTATTGATGCTGAATAAACCTAAATTAATTTCCTGAGATTTATGACCACAAAACCAAACCTGAGTCTTTAATTAATCTCTTAATCTTTCTGTAGGCAGAGGCTTCACTGAGAACTCTTTATCAAAAACACATTAGCAATAAGAAGACTGAATTTGGATCTGCATTATCAAACCCTGATCTGTGATAGCAAAATTAGCCCAGAAACCACATTCTCTCCAGAGTTCTGAAGAAAACACACACAGACACACCAACCGAAGAGAACACTTCCTTGATGCATTCTACTACTACCCCATTCAAATTACTGCATCCTGTCTGCCTGTAATATGGGCCCATGCTTCTTAGTGCTATAAACAGCATTAGCTTTTGTGTTTTGCAAGCAATGTTAGCTTTTGTGTTTGTAATCTTAAATTTAATCTTGATTGTCCCTGAATGTGTTTTTGGGCTTGTGGCATATTATGCTAAGAAAGGCATATAAAGCTACTCTGAACCAGATACACTCATGTCATAAACCAGTCCAAGCCTTAGGGAAAACAAGTCTCAGGGAGAAATTGAGGATCGATATCATATTCTGCATGTTATTACAAGAGATGACCTTGAGGATTTCATTTGGCTGACCACACCCAAGGCACACAAGCATTTCAGGATGACAGGATCATCTTAAAAACTACTATGCACATTTTAATTTTCAGTACCGCACTAAAAACCACCGTTATCAATAAAACCTGGTGGTATTTACAAAAGCAAAGAGGCCTAACTGAATGATTCATTTATCTATGAAACTTTAAAAGTGACCTTTATAACTTACTTAAACTTACTTTATGACTTCACAGTAGAACATTTTCAATTGTAGAATGAGTGTGATTATTACTTTTGAATGGCAGTAACTGTACAGTTAAGAACATTTAAATATCCCAGGATAATGTCGTTGTGCAAAACATCACAGTTGCTACAGGCTTTAGTCACCTATTACTATTCACACAACCCTCAGTGGATATGGCCCTCATGGCTCAATGAGGGATAGCCCTCATGGCTACAATAGGTAGAGCAATTTTTCTGCTACAAGAAAGGGATTCTGAGATAATTAGATTTCATTCCTTATATTATAGACTATGTCTGTGATAAGATGAATGATAATAAACCCCATTAGACTTGACTTTTTGAAAAACTACAGCCTGTTGCAACTACAATCACCAATCGTACAAAATGAAATCAATTTTAGAAATCAGCTGTTCATAATATCCAAATATTTCTTCACCAGACATTGAATGAAACAACTAAACCCAGCATTGCAACCTTTCGATGGCCAGCCCTCACCTCCGCTGGTTTCGAAGCTGACATACTCGCTGGTGATGCTGGGCTGTTCGTGGGAATACACACGGAGCCGGTATTTAGCTCCAGCTATCAATCCAGCCAGCTTAATGGGGGGTTCATGTTTTAACAGCACACTTTTCATAGACCCATTACCTTAGGAGGAGATGCAAGACAAATTGTCTGTGAATCCAGGACACAACAACCTGCCAAAAGCCATGACTGGAAGCAGCCTTTACTTCCATGAGATGGAAGGTGCTGTGGATGTATTGAGACTAGAAGATGAAAGTCAGTACTCATACTGTGTGTCAATTACGTAACTTTTAAGACTGATCATTTGAGGAATTTCAAAAGTGTCTAAAGAAGTCACAGCCTAATAGAAATGTCACCCTAGACAGTATGGCACAGTACAGCATGGTAACAAATTGAATTCAGAGCTATCTGTATCCATATACACTGATCAACCATAACATTATGACCACTGACAGGTGAAGTGAATAACATTATCTCATTACAATGGCATCTGTCAAGGGGTGGGATATATTAGGCATCAAGAGAACAGTCAGTTCTTGAAGTTGATGTGATGAAAGCAGGGAAAATGGGCAAGCATAAGGATCTGAGCAACTCTGACAAGGGCCAAATTGTGATGTCTCAATGACTGGGTCTGAGCATCTCCAAAATGGCACATCTTGTGGGGCATTCCCGGTATGCAGTGGTTAGTGCCTACCACAAGTGGTCCAAGGAAGGACGACTGGTGAACCAGCGACAGGGTCATGGGTGTTGAAGGCTTACTGATTTGCATTGGACACGAAGGCTAGCCCAGATGGTCCAATCCCACAGAACAACTACTGTAGCACAAACTGCTGAAAAAGTTAATGTTGGCTAAAAAAAAAAGAAAGTTTTCAGCATTAACGCTCTGGGGTCTGAGGATATTTTCTGGCACTAATGATTTTGGCATGCTCTGATTTTGTGGTCAATTTCAACAATTCTAAGCAGTATTTTCAAGGTCATATGACTTATTTTTGTATTCAGCTCAAGTTCAGCTACAATAATATCTATGCAGTATGTATGTCATGATTGTACTTTAAAAAAATAACAGATAAATGAATATGTTGTTAAAAGCAGTTTTAGAACTTTGTTGGAATGTATGAAAAAGCTGACCTTACCCATTGTGACAAACTCTTTTGATCCCAAGATGAGTCTCTTCAGTCTTAGGCATGTATCAAGCAAAAAAACTTAAATCTGCTCCATTGATTTGGACAATTAACTGGCCATCAAAAAAATGTCCTATTGTTTTGGCATAAAGGGTTGGCAGTGGGAGGGGGATTCAATGAGAAGGGTGAAAATCTCCATTCCATTCAGTGAGATGAGTGAAAACCCTTCCCACTGCCAACTCTTAATCCCATCAGGCCAAGTCACAATGGGTAAGGTAATGTTTTTTCACACATTCCAATACAGTTCTAAAACTACTTTTTACAACAGCTTCATTTATATGGTATTTGACTTTATTTTGGTATTTGACTCTATTCAGTGTGTCTTGAAATGAACTCTTGTACTATTTTGCTCAGTTCAAAGCCACAACCTATTCTGTTACTCTGTTGCACAATTACTCTACAATTTTGTTCCCACTTCAACTCCAAATTTTACTCTCTAAACTCAAAATAGAGCAAAATTAACTATTTTTGATGAAAATACTTCTCATCTCATCTCATTATCTCTAGCCACTTTATCCTGGTCTACAGGGTCGCAGGCAAGCTGGAGCCTATCCCAGCTGACTACGGGCGAAAGGCGGGGT
>JAODVO010000019.1:24630837-24642070 GCA_025400055.1 Notarius lentiginosus
GATAGGCTCCAGCTTGCCTGCGACCCTGTAGAACAGGATAAAGCGGCTAGAGATAATGAGATGAGATGAGAGGAGATAAATTGGGAGGGGGGCATAAAACTATCAATGAAAGGTTGTGTGTGTGGCATCTGTATGACCCAGCTAAACGCTAACATTTTGTCAAAATGTTCAGTGTGCTGGAAAAAGTACAATAAAATTTATGATGCTCGTGTTAACCTCCATATCCATAGTTAATATATTTGCACACACTCGTATGTGCACAGCGTTGTTGCACAAAGAGTTTGCTACAGGCTAAAAAGAAAAACTAGCACAAGTGGCTGGTCACAGCAGCTGATGGGATCTGGAATACAGAATCAGGTCCATAGATATTTGGACACCAACAAAGTTATTGTTATTTTAGCTGTCTAGCACAGGATCTTGGAGTTTAAATTAAATAATCAATGCAAGTTCAAAGGGCAGGCTGTCATTAGGCTTGAATTCTCAGTCTATTGATGGCTTGCTTCACTGGAAGTGATAGCTCTTTGGATGTCACTTTGCGAGTTAACAGCAACAGACTCCAAATGCAAATGCCACACCTGAAATCAACTTTTACTTTATCCGCTTACTTGCAAGTCAAATAATGAAGGAATAACACACACATGACCGTGGAACAGCTAAGCCAACTGTCCAACTTTAAGCCAACTTTAAGTAATTGTCCGATTAATTTTTTAGAAAGTGGGGGACCACAAATGAAACATGCTGTGATTCCTACATCATTTACCAGCTTTGGATGTAAATAGCTTCAAATTAAAGCTGGAACTCTGCAATTTTAGATAATTTTCATGATTTCATTTCAACTCCTATATACAGTGGTAGACAGCTAAAATAAAAATTATTTTGTCAGAATCCAAATGTATGTACCTAACTCTGTATATATGATTTCATTTAGCAGCAGGTGACAACTTGCTAGGTTTTAGTCCCCTTTGTATAATCATAAGTGGCCAATTCTTTGCAAGTTACAGATAACACATATAATAAGACTATAGATGAACATATTGATGATGCTTTATGATGATGTGCCCTGTCAAGTGCTTATTGAAAACAAATTGATGATGACAGCCATGTTTTTAGCATAGTCTAAATATCATTGTGATTCACTTACATTCAGTTACAGATACGCAAAGAAGGGGTATTGCATGTTTTGCACCTGTAACCTTCTGCACATGTTCAGTACACCTTTGTACAGTGATGTTTTATTGAAATAAAAGTAGCATGTGGTAATATAAAGTGTTGATCTATTTCAATTGTACAATTGGGACATATTAAATCGCATCTCTCCAACTACTTTCATGTAAACAGTATGTTCGGAATTGCCCAAAGACCGAATTCATTATATATATATATAAAAATGTGGGCATGTAAATGTTGCGATTGATAACCATGTCCCGAACATAGCAGACATCATGTGAATAAGAGCTTTTAAGTTTAGATGGTTGATTCAAAGCTATTTGAGAAAACCAAGTGTGGCAGCGGGGGGGGTGTCAAGTGCCAGTTTGTGAATGGAGTGCAAGACCGGGGAAGGTGAGTGGCAAAACAATCACACCTGTGTCTAACTGATATGGTGTGCCTTGCAGTGATGGCCGAGGGCTGATAAGGGGAGAGACAGCTGAGAGGAGGGAGTTCTCCCGACCATACTGTTCATGCACGTGCGTATGTGCATGTGTGTGTGTGTGTCACTCACTCCTTAAAAGCTGAAAAGCTACATGTAAAATAATTAAAACGTGGAAATTAGTAACCACTACCCGCCTGTCCTGTGCTTCAGTGTTCTACCAACACTCAGGGACTTTCACACTAAGCTCTGCCAAGGAAGGATTGATTGGCATTTTAAAAAAAAATACTACAGAGTTTCAGACTTTCCTGAGTATCTGGATAGCTATTTTGTGAAGATAAGCTAAAATATTATACTACCATTATGCAAAAGTAGGTTTTGAAGATTGTGCAATTAGGATGAAATTTACTGACTGGAATTAATTTTTTTGGACTAAGCCAAGGACTCAGACAAAATAATTCTTAGTGTAACATAGTGAAATGTATAGTGCACTTTAAAAAAAAATGAATATAGCACACAATGAGAAAAGTAAATCTGTCAATCATACAGTCATTCATTTTCAAAAATAAATAAGCAAAAACAAATCCACAACAACAAATAGCATTTAGGGGCGCAGACAGAAGAAGAATCATTACCTGCTAAGGCACTAGGTTTTGAGGGAGCTAGGGATTCATCCTCTGTGAGGTCAAAGGTAAAATGTTATGGGTTAGTGAGTCTATTAGTAAAGCAAATTAACCTTTATATACAGTGTCGATGCTGCTGGGTATAGAAAAGAGAATATATACTATAAATAGAATAGATACATATCAAGTGTCAGCCAAGATGAAAAAAGAAGCTTTACAGGCATGCATTCTATCTTATTACAATGTCTATAGGTCAACAAACTAATTTAACTAAAAGAAAATAAATATTCAGAAAAAAAACTTAATTTAACACAGATAGTTAAAAGAGTAAATACTGGCATCTTTTAGTTACCTATACATGACAATATCCTAAGTAATGCGTTAAAATGGTCAAAAATGAACGTTAAAGGAAAAGTCCAGGATTTTAAAATTTGGGCTCTATTTTCATGTTTTGGGGTCCAAATATTTACTAGGGACAAAAACAACTGAAATTGGTCCAGTATTGAGTTAAAACACTATAACCAGTAATTGCAAAACGGCTATACAATATAATCCTACAGGGCAAACATCTGCATCAAAGTAAAGTGCTTGTTTTTACCACTGGCAGGCTCATAATGTTATGTGTCTGACAACATGGAAAGCATCCTTACAGAGATACACCTGTGTCTGTTTACCTCAGCAGAAGATAACTGAGTAGAAGATGACTTTTTCTCCACTCATCGTTTTACCTTTCACTCCATTCAGTGTCTGTAGTCGATTATTGCACAGGGGATATTTTCTGATGTTTACAAAAAGGAGACGTCGAGCAGATTTTTTGAATAAGTCTATTTCTAAAGTAATGAGCCTGATTGTTTAGCTGATTATTACAATATGAATGAGTGTCTGACAACATGGAAAAATTCACTTTTAGAAACATCAGAAAACAGCCCCTGTGCAATAATCGACTATAGGCACTGAATGGAGTGCTGTGTCAGAGACTGGAGGAAGAGGAAAGTAAACCAATGAGTGTAGAAACAGCCATTTTCTACAGTTTGCATACAGTTATTGAGTTAATCCTGAAATTTTCCTTTAACACTGAAACAGGACAATTTCTGCTTTAATTCTGTAACTTTACTTTAATCCAATGTGTGCTTGTGTATGAGTGCATGAGCATATGTACAGACAGGTGACAAATTAAATGAAAGACAATAAAGTGTATTAATAAGATGTTTTTTTTTTTTGGTCTCACTTTTCAAGCTATTTCAATTTCTCAATTTAAGAAAATTTTGCGCTCATTTCTCTAAAGATAACATGCCCATGATTAAGTGTAATGGATAAACTGGTGAAGCACTCAGCTGGTACTGCAGGGCTGCAGCTCAGGTGTCATTCATGAGTCTCTGTTTTGACAAATCTGTAATTAAGGTGGAGGTTTTCATCCCCTCTAAGAGGACAAATGAAACAAAACTTCGCCAGGGAAATGCCTACAGCATAACAGAGCCACCATTTTTTTCTTTTAATTTATTACCTATGTGTGTAGTGTATGCATAGTGTGTCCATGTGACCAAGAATGTATGCATGTCTATAAAAATCTGCGCGCATGTGTGTGTATACGCACACGCGCACATGTGCATACCTAAAACAGTAAGGCGAGCCGAGGCAGAGTCATGATCCAACTCTGTAGTGACTGTGCAAGTGTATGTTCCCTCATCATCAGGCTGGATGTTGCTAAAGGACAGAGAGTCTTCCTCTTTCTTAAACTTGCTCCTAAGTACAGCACACATTTTCAGTTAGATTTAAAATTACATACAATAAATCAATATGAACTGAGTGTGGTGGTGATGCATGTCACAATGGAAGAATGTCATGAGGACTGTAGTGTGTATTGCATACAGCCAGGTAAAATGCAGGGGCTTGTCATTTTTTAGCCAAGTGACAGTAATGGGGAGTGTGGAATCATGTTTAATCTTGCAATCAAAACGAGCCACACTTCCTCGATTGGCAGAGAGGTGCTCTGGAGCACGGACAATTCGTGTCGGCTCTGGAAGGAAACAACAAAAGTAAACATTGTTATATCCTTAACCTAGCTCTTTTGATTGTATAGCAGTAGCACTGAATTTTTTTTTTTTTTAAATTGAAAAAACTGCCTTATGAAATTACCTTAATCTCACATTTTAGCAATATAAAAAAATAATCATCAAACGAGGCACACAAAAATCATCTTGTTTTTTCTCAGATCTACAGTGTCTTGCAAAAGTATTCATCTCCCTTGGTGTTTGTCCTGTTTTGTTGTATTACAAGTTGGAATTAAAATGGATTTTGGGGGGTTTAGCACCATTTGATTGACACAACATGCCTACCACTTTAAAGGTGAAAATTATTGCTTCATTGTGACACAAACAAGAATTAAGATGGAAAAAAACAGAAATCTGGAGTGTGCATAGGTATTCACCCCGTGTCGTATGAAACCCCTAAATAAGAGCTGGTCCAACCAATTAACTTCATAAGTCACACAATTAGTTGATTAAGATCCACCTGTGTGCAATCAGTGTCACATGATGTCTGCATAAATCAACCTGTTGTGAAAGGACCTTGACTCTGAAACACTACTAATTGAGCAATATGAAAACCAAGGAGCACTCCAAACATGTCGGAGACAAAATTGTGAAGAAGTATAGATCAGGATTGGGTTATAAAAAATATCCCAAACTTTGAATATCCCAGGGAGCACCATTAAATCCATAATAGCAAAATGGAAAGAATATGGCACCACTACAAACCTGACAAGAGAAGGCCACCCACCAAAACTCCCAGACCAGGCAAGGAGGGCATTAATCAGAGATGCAACAAAGACACTGAAGGAGCTGCAAAGATCCATAGCAGAGATGGGAGTATCTGTCCATAGGACCACTTTAAAGCATGTATGCAGAGCCATGGCTTCACTTTCATTTATAAATGCCTCGAGACCTCAAGAATGGCACAGGAATGTCTGAACTGAGCAGTAATGGCGGAGTATTCCATATGGAGAGAATGAGTGTAGCAGTCATCTGATTTTCTCCACTGGATATTGCTGCCATCTCGCCCTTATGTAGAAGTGAATGAATGGAGAACTGAACAAACAACTGAAAGTCTGATTGTTTTGAAACAATCAGCCACAAGATTAGCCTTCAAGAAGCAAGAACCCAGATGGGTACGTTCCAACTCTCATTTGGATAAAAAACATGTTTACCTGCATTTAGATCAATACATGTAACTTTTGTATTGTGTGTTTAAATTACTGGTATTATATTATTTAATTTGCTTCAGAATGTGATTTTCAGTTTATCTGATTATTTAATTAGCCTTTTATATTTTAGCAGTGAAAATCCATGCATGTACATGTATGTCGTATAAATGATGACACCTGCCCTGTTTTAATGAGAGTCAACCCACAATCAATGAAGTCAAATTGGCCATAGTTGAGTAAGTCGATAATGGTATTTCTTACTTTAACCATAAAAATGTATGTATATGACTTTGGTCTATTGCTGTAAAAGGCCTTGGCCTTAAAACCAATTACCACTATATCACGTACTCAGGGCTGCCTGGCAGCTCGAATGCCAACTTTGCGGTTAATTTTAACTCTCAAATACTTGTTTTAATTACTTTTTTTTGTAGCATACAAGAGTCAAGGATGGAGATACGATCCACTCAGAAGTTTATTTAAAAATAAAGGTTCTGCGTATATCCTTTTACACTGTATACACTTCACAGAGTGGGGCTTTATGGAAGAGTGACCAGAAAAAAAGCCATTGTTTAAAAGAAAAAATATAAGAAAACACATTTAGAGTTTGCCCAACAGCATGTGGCAGATTCCCTAAATACATGGAAGAATGTTCTAGGGTCAAATGAGACTAAAATTGAAGTTTTTGGCCATCCTAGGAAATGCCATGTGTGGTGCAAACCCAACACTTCCCATCGTCCTGAGAATGCCATTCCTACAGTGAAGCGTGGTGGTGGCAGAATCATACTGTGGGGAGGCTTTTCATCTGTAGGGACAGGAAAGCTGTTCAAAATTGAAGGAAAGATGGATGGTAATAAATGCAAGGCAATTCTGGAGGAAAACCTGTTTGAGTGGGCCAGAAGTTTGAGATGGGGATGAAGGTTCACAAACCAGCAGGACAATGACCCAAAACATGCTGCTAATGCTACACTGGAGTGGTTTAAAGGGAAACATTTAAATGTTTTGGAATGGCCTAGTCAAAGCTCAGACCTCAATCCAATTGAGAATCTGTGGCATAATTTGAAAATTGCTGTATACCAATGCAACCCATCTAACTTGAAGGAGTTGGAGCGGTTTTGCCTTGAGGAATGGGCAAAAATCCCAGTGGCTAGATGTGCTCAGCTAATAGAGCCATACCCTAAGAGACTTGAAGCTGTAATTGCAGCAAAAGGTGGCTTTTCAAAGTATTGACTTGGGGGTACAATGCATACTCCAGATTTCTGTTTGAATGACCTGCTCAGAGACATGTTTGGTCACTACGTCATCACCTACATTGACTGACTGTATCCTATCTACTACCCCAGTGAGGAAATTCACAAGGGACATGTAAAGACAGTGCTCACCTGGCTCCTCAAAAATCACTTCTATGTTGAGACAGAGAAGTGCAAATTTCAAGCATCACAAATTTCATTTCTGGGTTATGTGATCAGTGCAAAAGGGGTCAGCATGGATCTAGACAAAATAACTACAGTCACAACATGGCCACACAGGAACTTCAGCGATTCTTAGTTTTTGGCAGTTTCTACTGACGATTCATCCAGGGATTCCATCACTGCTCCCCTCACAGCCCTACTCAAGAAAAAGCCCAAGCAACTCCAGTGGAACCAGGGAGCAGAGAATGCACTCGCCCAGCATTTTTTTTCTTCCCCTGAAAACTCACATCAGTGGAACAAAACTATAATGTAAGGAACCTAGAATTCTTGGCCATCAAGCTGACCTTAGAGGAATAGAGACAGTGGCTTGAAGGGGCCTTGCATCCATTCATCATATTCAAGGACCATAAAATCCTAGAGTACCTCAAGTCAGCTAAATAACTGAACACTTGTCTGAGCTCTCTTTTTCACCCAGTTCCAGTTGACCCAGTTCCAAGAACACAAAGGCAGTTGCCCTATCCAGAATTAAGCAAAGTGCTTAATCAACCCTCTCACTTGGGAGATAGAAAAGGAATTGACACAAGCTCAGCCCCACAACCTTCCAAAAGCCTGTCCCCCTGGTCTAAGGTTTGTCCCACCACAACAACGTGGCTGCCTCATCACTTGGGCACACTCGTCACCAGCCACAGGACACCCTAACAGCCATCACACATAACAGCTATTCAGAACAAAGTAATGGTGGGAGAACATGCTTATGGATATTAACAAATCTCCTCTTGTTCTGCATGTGCTCAAGCCAATGTACCTCAGGCCCCTTCGGCAGGCAAACTCATGCCACTCTCCACACCCCAACACCCTTGGTCCCACTTAGCAGTAGACTTCATCATGGATCTGCCCAAGTCACAAAACCACATAATTAGCATGGTAGTCACTGACCAGCTCTCTGAATCTATCAAACTCATCCCATTGCTTGACTTACCCAAAGCTTTTGAAATGGCAGAACTGAGATTTTCTCATGTATTCCGGTACTTTGGAATCCCAGAGGACCTAGTTAGCAACTCAGGGCCCTAATTCACATCCCGACTATGGTCCAAGTCCATGAACAAACTGGAGGTGTCAGTAAGCCTGACCTCTGGCCATCATATACAGTCCAGCGGCCAAGTAGAACAGATGAACCAAGAAAAGTTCTGTTTTTTCTGCCTAGAGAACCCCAAGGACTGGTCTCAATTTCTCCCATGGGCTGAATATGCCCAGAACTCACTCAGACATTTTGCCACACAATTCACACTGTTCCAGTGTATACTAGGATACCAGCCCCCACTATTCCCCTGGGACAACTCTCCCATGAACATTCCAATCATTGATACCTGGTTCCAATGAAGTGAGAAGGTATGGGAGTGTCTACCAATGCCTCAAACAGGTAACGCAAAGATATAAGCACTTTGCAGATAAACACAGAAGGGATACTCCAGTATATGTCCCGGGTGATGGTCTGGATATCCACCAGGGACTTATGGAATCCCAGCCCCTGCAGATAGCTCAGTGCCAGGTACATTGGCCCCTTCAAGGATCTTTGATAAGTGAGCAAAGCATCTTACAAACTGAAACTTCCTCAACACTGTTGCTTGTCACATTAACGACAAGTACATTGATCTCAGAACATCCAGCACCAATCAACCTGGAGGGACAACTGATGTACCAGGCACACAAGATCCTCAACTCCCACCGTATGCAGGGTAATGTCGAGTATCTGGTGGATTGAGAGGGTTACGAACTTGAGGAATGCAGCTGGGTCCAAGCATGGATATCCTGGGCCTATTACTCACCCAGGAATTCCATGCTAGACACCCTAAGAAACCAGCAAGAAAAGGTGTACAGCCCAGGAAAGGAAATGCTCCCAGAGTGAGTGCCTCAGGAGGGGACTGTGTATGGGGTCACACACAGTGCTAGTGAACAGAGTTCACTACAACTCCCAAACTCCATACCTCTCTCTTTCCAGAATTCTAATTACCACCACACCTGCTCCTCATTGCCATCAAGCACCAAGCCACATTTAAGGACTTCCCTTCCATGCACTCAGTGCGACTTATCACACAGCATGTGACTACCTGACCATACCAAGCCTTTGTTTACTGTTCTGACTTCCTGTGACTGACTTTAATTCTGTTTGTTTTCTGACTTTGATTCTACACCTTTGCAACAACATTCTGACTGACTATGCCTCACACAACCCTTTGCATCCCTCTGGTTTCAATTAAGGATTACAATTTGAATTTGTCTACCAGTTTGCAATGCACTTGCTGTCCCCTGTGACTGCTTCTGTGTAAGTGCTTTCCTTTTCTGACAGCCTGTTTTGTCTTCTTCCTGGCCTTCACTCTGGATTGTCACAAATTAACTAGTCCTGTACTGAGACAATGAACTTTGCTGCAAGAAGTGAGAGCAGCACCTTCCTAAGTGGGATGGATACCACATTGTTTTCAGAACACCAGCAGTTCAGGACAACCAACAGTTCAGCGACCATAACCTGCTGTAAGCTACATTGCCACGCCACATTGGGATAGGGCCAGAGCATGCTCCAACATCGGACATCGCCTTCGCTAATTTAAAACACCTCTACAAAGTTACTCTTAGTAACCTCAAACTGACAAAGGTGTATATCGTTAGCTCCTACATGAATAACTATGTTTAAAATCCTATGCTTGCCTAAGACCCTAAGATTATCTGCCATGTCTGGCACAATCGTTCTTGGTATACACCAAACTAAAGTTGCTGGTGCACCTAAAGGCCAAGCTAATTTTAGATGCTGTAAGATAGAGCCTTCTATAACCAGAGCTCTTTCAGGTCTCTGAACAGCTGCTTCACTGAGGAGAGCAAACCTATCAGACACGTGAAGCGGAGAGGAGAAGTGCTCCCATGGGCAAGCCTCAGTGTAAGCTTTGGCTCTCCGACTATGCTGCCGACTTGTCACCCATTCGCCCCGCTGTGAGGGCTCTAATGCCAGGGTTGGGGGATTGATAACTCCACCAAGGGCATCCAGACCTTCAAAAATGACAAACACTGTTCTCATTCTCACTAACCCACTCTTGAGTCTGGATGTGCACCTCTAAAGCTGCAGTCTTCTCCATCAGAGAGCTAATACACACATCACAAATAAAGCTACTACCAATGACCGAGGAAGAATGACTAAACATCCTGCACTCAACACACTGAACACGCTGAATGTTTGCCATGATAAATGGTTTTATATACCTTAATTGAAGGTTTGCTTATATTAAGGCAGATCTGATGTGGATGGCTTCCAATTGCTGTCTGCACCAGAGGGGGGAAAAAACTTGCGGTCTTTGGTGTTCTCTGAGAAAAATTTAAATGTGAAAGAAGGGAAAGTGAAAATACAACTAGAAGTAAAGAGACAAAATATTTTAAATGAGGAACTTGAGTTAAAACTTGAGTCAATCTAAATTATTCTTAATATGATTCATACTTTTAATAGTATTTATACTACTATTAAATACGATGCAAAAATAGAACAGGATAAAGCAGCTAGAGATGATATGTAATTTTATTAATCTAAACAAAAGCTAACAGAAATTGCCCTTTTTACTTGTCTATTAACTTTGTACTTCATTAATGACAATAAAGAGCTTAATCACACATGTGATTTTAGTGGCAACAAAATATGCGAGTTAATAGACTTCACTATTATGCATGTGAAGTACCAACACAGATACTAGTAAACAGTAGCCGTTGTCATAGCACAAATGCGATTCTTGCTGTCTAAATAGATTTTTTTTATTCACTGAGAAAAGCAAACAAAGCATGTCACATAAAAATACAAGGAAATTTAAAATTTTTGAACAAACCACTACGAGTAGCCGGTGATGGAGCATTTATAGGTGGCAAAATTGCTGGCTCTCAACAGTTATTGACAGGGCTAGTATAGTATAGTGTAATGGAGCTTAGTGGAGTGCATTGTAATGGAATGTAGTGGATTGGAGTGTAGTGTAATGGAGTGTACTGGATTGGAAGTCAAGGTCAAGGCCTTTTTTATTGTCATTTTACCCATATACATTTAGTACAGTACACAGTTAAACAATGTTTCTCCAGGACCATGGTGCTACATTAAACATCACAGGACTACAAATGTACATATAACAACAAAGTGTATGAGTGCAGTGGGTGCAAACATTGCATAAAACAAACTGAACACAACATAAAGTACAAAAATGACGAGTGCAAACAGACAGCACAATGCCAACCAGTGCCTGTAACTGATAATGTGCAGAAAGTTTGAGTGTGCATTTCAAGGTAGCGCATATTGTCTATGTAAGAAGCAGGGTGGCACGGTGGTGTAGTAGTTAGCGCTGTCACCTCACAGCAAGAAGGTCCGGGTTCGAGCCCCGTGGCCGGCGAG
>JAODVO010000019.1:25284212-25294473 GCA_025400055.1 Notarius lentiginosus
TGGACTGTTGCTCAGTGGTCCAAAGTCCTCTTTTCAGATGAAAGTACATTTTGCATTTAATTTGGAAATCACGGTTCACTCAAAAAAAGCAAACTGGGTGTTTGTTACCTTATCCTAAGTCTAACATGTAGCTTCTACTATATAAAATTATGTTTTGTGGTTCAGCACTTTTAAAACATGCAGTTTTAGCATAAAATGCAACAATTTAAAATCTACTAGAACAATTTATGCTAAAACAACCAAATTCTAATGGGTTAAGACTGCAAATCAAGTCTGCTTACAACTCCAGAGCAGTAGGTGGCAGTAATATGCACATTCCTAATTAGTAGTGCTCCTCTTCGTTGAAGGTCTGATCGTCATTTTGAGAAGAGATATCACGTTTGAAAGAAGGTAAGTTTAATCCTTTACAATCCATCTAATAGAAAAGGATATGTTTGCAGAAATGTTATCGATAGTTAGTTATTGTCCTCATTTTGGGTGTTTTTTTCATTACTGCGCGTTTTATTAAGCTCACAAGCTAGCATCCTATGGTTGACGGCATCGTTAAAAAAGCGCTCTCATTTTGAAAACCGCAGCGCAGACACTAATGTAGGTAGCTAAAAGGCTGCAGTCACACGGACTACATGGATAATAGTGGTAATTAATATTCCCCCATCGGCATCTTGGCTTCGTGTGGAGTCCGCGGAAAGGTTGGCACTTAACAGTCATTAGCTCCATGTTAGCAAAGTACCACGGCATCCCGGCACCTTGGCGGGATTTGTCTGTCAAGTCGAGGTAGCATTAGCTCCTCCAGCTGGACCTCAGTGCTCACGGTGCAGCCAGGTAGAGCGTCAACTCGCGCTACGGAGCTTTACAGTCTGTTATTCACTTTGTTGACATGGGGGTGAACGTGTGCTACCATGAGTGTACTGTTGCACTGCTTGTGTGGATTAGCATATAGCCCGGCACACGTGGTGCTAAAACTACCGATTTGCTATGGATGTCTAACCGTGCGGCACATTCCCGCGCTTTTCAGTCAAACCACATGTTGCACATGGAAGCATATATTCCATGTATTTTTCCACCGAAAATAAGATAGATGTATAGATAACTTTATTCATCTCCGAAGGGAAATTCAATTGTCAAAATACAATAGAATAATAGATTGAGGTAGAAAAAACAAAAACAAGTTAAATAGGTAGATAAGGTGCAGTAGCAAGATGATGGTAATAGTACTGATGATATGTATGATGGTAATCTTGTTAGTGCGCGTGTGTATCATTATTAGCCTGTGTGAGGTGTCCATATGTACATAACTGCAATATATAACGGTAGCATCAGTCAGTCATACACTGTATTAACTATTGTTTTTAAATTGTAGCTCCCTTTCTAAGATTGTGTTAAGTCATTATATTGCTCCCTCATCCTGTCTCTCTTTTTTTCTCAGTCTATTCCAGAAATTTTTGACTGTAAAAGTGTCCAGTGTCATCTTAAAGAGATCACCATTCACCATACTCCTGTCAAAGTGTCCTCTTCTGCAGCTTCATCAAACAAGAGTGACTGCAGGGAAAGGGAGTCATCTGCTAGTGTCAGGTTCATGATTTACATATTTACAAATATAGAGTATAAATAAATAGAGTGACAATCTGTTTAAGATAAAGTAAGGAGAAAAGGGGAAGACGGGAAATGAAAAATGATAAGTATTATGTCCAGATATGCTTGATTTTACTGTTCTGTGTTAACAATATGTGGAGGTGCAAGGAGTGTAGTGTATCTTTTTCTAGTAGATATGATCTACTTAAACATTTAAGACTGCAGCACCGCCATAGACAACGTTACTCTTGCCCATATCTAAACTGTCCATGCAATTTTAAGACACAAAATGCTTTGCACATACATTTAAGCAGAGTTCATCCTAAGCAATCTCGTCAGGAGCTCCTGGAATTGAAAAAATTTAGTTGTCCTTTATGTAATTGTACCAATATTTCCACAGAGAGGGATTTTTTCATACATATTGGCATTCATTTTAAGGGTCATGAAACTGTTACCTGTATGTTTGGGGACTGTACTTTCAAAACAAATATCTATGGAACGTTTCACTCACACAAGAACAGGAAACACAACCCCCATACATTAAATTATTTTAAACCAGGTATAGTGACAACAACCAGAATTTCACAAGAATCATCTGACAGTGCAGAGGAAAATACACTTAACCCAGATGACTCTGAAGTGGAATTAGACAGTGCATCTCCAAGTAATGATGTGGATGTAAGCAAGATCCTGCCTGGCATAATTGAGCAGAACTTTGCTGCAGCTTTGTTTAAACTAGAACATTTTGCACATGTCCCAGGCACAAAAGTTGACGAGTTTCTAGAAGAAATGTACTATTTGTTATGCTCAGCTGCATTTCCTCTCTCTGTTAACACTATTGAAGCTGTGTTTCAGAAACATGGTTCCATACCTGACAAGTCAGTGATAAAGGAAATAGCCACAGCCATGACCACGTCTCATCCCTTGGTAAAATCTATAGAGAAGGGTGGCTCTTTGAGCACATCATATCTTCGAAACAAGTTTTACAAGGAAAACTTTAATGTCATTGAGCCCACTGAGTACATGCTTGATAAAAGGGAAAAGAAAAGCTTTCAGTACGTGTCTGTACTGAAGAGCTTGCAACAGCTCTTCAATAGGAAAGATGTTGTGAATAAAGTTGTTGAAAACCACAGAGTACATCAGAGTCATGGGATAAGTGGAGAACAGCGAACTTATAAGTCATTCCAAGATGGCTCACACTTTAAGGACAATGGTTTTCTTTCAGGGGGTGAGTTGAGAATCTTGCTAACTTTGTACATAGATGATTTTGAGGTATGCAATCCTCTGGGTACTTCACGCAGGAAACACAAGCTCTGTGGTATCTACTGGACTCTGAGTAATTTGCCTCCAGGCTCACATTCAACACTTTCCTCGATTTATCTAGCAATCTTGTGCAAATCTGATGATGTGAAGAAGTATGGTTATGACAATGTCTTGCATCCTCTTCTTCAAGATGTAAAAACCCTTGAGCAGGGTGGAATTTTTGTTCCGTTGCTTGGTAAATGTGTTAAAGGCACAATTCATGTTGTTGCAGCAGATAACCTCAGTGCTCACAGTATAGCAGGTTTTAACGAAAGTTTTTCTGGTGGAAACATCTGCAGATTCTGCACAGCAACACGAGCAGAGATCCAAACCAGCGATGTGAGATCAGGTTCATTTGATCTGAGGACTAAAGAACTACATGACTCCCATGTAAATTTAGCACAGCACAACAGTTCAAGCTGTTTTGGGGTGAAAGGACCGTGTGTAATCACCAAAAACCTTGCCCACTTTAGTGTTCTGACAGGTTATCCACCAGATATCATGCATGATCTGTTTGAGGGCATTGTGCCTGTGGAGCTTGCGCATTGTTTGTCACTGCTGATATCCAAGAAATATTTCAGTCTTGAGCTTCTAAACAAATCTATCCTTAATTTTACCTTCAAGTGGTCAGACAAGACTAATAGGCCTCACGTAATCCCACATAGATTCTCAAAAACAATCGGGGGGAATGCTCATGAGAACTGGGCACTGATAAGATTTCTTCCTTTCATCATTGGGCATCTGGTGCCAGAAAATGAGATGGCATGGCAAATTCTAATGGTTTTAAAAGATGTTGTAGAGCTGGTGGTTGCTCCAACACACACAGAAGACTCCATTGCTTACCTTGAGTGCAAAATTTCAGAGCACCACAAACGATACCAAGAAGTCTTTCCTAATGTGCAGCTTCTACCCAAACATCATTACTTAGAGCATTATCCTGCACTCATCAGGAAGTTTGGTCCTCTCGTTAGTCTCTGGACAATGCGATTCGAGGCTAAGCACAGTTTTTTTTAAGCATGTCATTCGACATTCCAACTGCCTCAAAAACGTGCCTCTCTCGCTAGCTTTTAAGCATCAGCTCATGATTTCATATCACATGAGAGCATCCAGTTTTGAAAAGCCTGTTCTCGAGATGACAAGTGTGTCAACAGTTTCTGTTGATGTCTTGAAAGACGAAATTTTTGAGAATATTAACCAAAAATTTCCTGGTACAAGAGAGGTGCATTTAACTAAATCTGTGTCAACCAAAGGTGTAAGCTTCAAAAAGGGCATGATTATAGCTCATGGGTCTACAAGTGGACTTCCTGATTTTGGACAAATTGTTCACATTTTTGTTATTCAGGAGTGACTGTTTTTTATGGTTAAGATACTTAGTGGGTGGTATAGTGAGCATCACAGAGCCTTTGAGCTCATGGCATGTCCAACCAAAGACATAGACTTGATTGAGCTTAGTGACCTAGCAGATGACTACCCTCTGGCAGACTACTTTGTTGGGTCTCTCAGAATGGTGACATTAAAAAGACACATCCATGTATAAGGAAAGAGGACATTCTGATTCAAAATTTTATCTTATTTGGACTGTCACTGCTGTCTTGGAATTAAAAAAAGAGGTGTGATTATTTCATGAGTTATATATTTATCTAAACAATGCATAAACTAGCCTGAAAATAGATGAACTGGTGAAAAATTACATTAAATACAGTATTAAACTGCCAATATTATGGACTGGGTCTTAATGACATCTGAAAAAGTAACAGTTTCTTATGTCCTTGAAGTCTTTTTGTTAAGATATTTTGATCAATTTGTTACACACTATAGCTTCCCTATTAAAAGACTCTTACCTTTCTGTCTGAAATGTTTCTGTCTGAAATTCATGTACAATAATTAATCTAGATATACATTTGATGAAAATAAGTCAACCTTAGATAAGACTCTTGTACAAATATATATTATTTTTCACCAATTACACAGGATGAACCATCCTCTACTCTCAACAGTAGGTCACACCTAACCCACCCAAAACCTTCACATCAGTAAAATAACCAAAAGCTACATAAATTTCACCCACTGTACCATCCAACATCTCAAGTTACTCTAATTACTGAACTAAATTACCATTTTTAACTACATGTGTACAATCCTAGATACCTGTATGTATGTATTTTTTAGGATAACCAATGAAAATAAGTCTCTCAACCATAGATGTATTCTTGTACAAATATATTTTTTTGTATTTATTTATATTTTTGTCTGTTTGTTTTTATTCACAGATTATTGTGAAATGGCTGCTCCAGTGAAACTCAGAATCATCCTTGGGGAAAACGATTCCCAGAGACTTAACCTGCAAGATGGGATTCCAGAGACTGTTGGTGAACTTGTTCAGCACATAAAGAGTCAGTGTGGGATAGAGGACCACTTCAGGCTGCAATTTATGGATGCTGAGTTTGGCAATTAATTTACCAACTTGACTTCAGTGTCAGAGATCCAGGACAAAAGTACCTTAAAGCCTGTCTTTGATTCACCTGCCTTGGCCCTGCCTGGTGGCACACCCCCTCTGCCCTACTCCACTCCAGCCACATCAGGGTCTGGTGAGTCATCACTTTCATCTGGTAGCTTGTGTGACACAGACATTTTGTCTTCTCCTGAGTCCACCCCTTCAAGATCCTCTGCATGGCCTGTTGTTTTTCTTGTTCCTCGATTCCCATATGATTGAGAACTGCAGCTGAACAAAGCCAATGCTGCATTCAAAGAAAGCGGAACTTTATTGAATCCAGACAAGAGACTTAAAACTGCCATTCTTGACAGTTTAGCTGAAGAAATTGTTCAATACAAGGTGTACCCCTCAGACAATGAGTTTGAGGAGGTTGCCGAAGCCCTTGTGTCATCCCATCCATGTCTGAAAGAGCCAGGCTCTGCCACTGGATATGGTGGCTGGAAGGTAAGCTTAAAGTACAAGCTTGCTAACTACAGGAGGAAGCTCAAGCGGCTTGGCTGTCCAGAGGTTGAACTGAATTCCCTGACAAATAAACCTGCAGACAAATGCAGTCCTGCTTTTGGTGTGAAGAAGCCCAGAAGAGCCGAAGTAAATTACTGCCCCACCTACCCATCTGGTGAATCCACAGAGACACTTGAAAAGATAAGAGAGACCCTGCTTTTAGAAGTCAGGAAAAGGAACAATGAGGACACAGTTGCAGCAATGATGGAGAAGACCTTTGCACACAGAAGGCAAGAGGTTATTCGTGATGCACCCTTGATTGCTGATTTCAAAACCAGATGGCCGGCTCTCTTCTGTGTGCGTGAGGTAGGTGAATAAATGCACAGCGCTCATTGGCTTTGATTGAAATATGTTGTCTTCATTTAATATGTACAGTGTGACTTATATCAGCCAACAAAATGTGGGCAAACCTTTGAAGTAGCTGATTCAGGATTTGGTGATAGATGATTGTTAAACTAGTTGGTCATTTCAATGCTATGATATCAAATTTACTTTTGTGTACCCTTTTTATCCCATTTAAGCTAACTGCTGAATTTAAGAGGATTACAACCATCAGTTTGCTGTCAAAGTTCTTCTCCACACTGGATGCTCACTCTACAAACTTGATGAGAGTGTTTGGCAAGAAAGGTGGCGTTCAAGGAAGAAAGATTAGGAACATTATGATACCCATCACCCAGGTATGATAATAGAAAAAAATAGAAACAGTCAAACCTATACCGCTTTAATATTTTAAACTTAATGCTTGAAATTTAAAGAGGAAATATCAGAGGGATGGAGGGAAACAAAACTAGATGGAGAAGGGGTAATGTTCTTTTTTGAAGAAGGATCTGATAAAATGTGAACCTTGGGCAGACGTGACAATGTCCACTGATGTTACAGTGGTAGTTTCCTGGGGCCACATGCTTTCATTTGACATATTTCTATGATTAAATGTCTTGCTTGAACCAATGCACCCATGGATATTGTAAGTTCATATATCATAAAAAGATGTGAATAAAGATTGTTACATTTGAAAGTTTAATTCAATGTTTTGTTTGTGAAATCTACCTGTTGGTTAAACATATTGATGTTTTTATTTTTGTTTTGTCCTACATACTCAGACTGATGCCATTGATGTCAGAAGAGAGTGCATCATCAAAGCCCTGTGTGTGTACCTGAACGAAGAGCCCAAGAACCTTGTGAAAGAATACATGGTATGTAATTTAGCTTGTGTGTGTTTAAAAATGGGATTGATATGAAATATCTTTACATATATATATATGTCCTCTATTTCCCCCTTTTTTCTGTGAAGAACACAGATGGTGAAAGCAGTGAAGCTGCAATGATGGAGACTACATTTGGAATCTTTGTCATTCGCAAGGAAGGCGCAGAGCCAGATGTTGGACCAGAAGATGTAGGTATTCTTCTGGAGGGTGTGCAAGTTCTGGATGAGCTGGGAAACGTACCACTTGCTGTAGCGATGTTGTTTGCGCTTGTATATGCGCTTAACCTCAGCTACCTGCCAGAGCTGAGATACACCTTTGAAGCTTTGCAGAAGATCATCATGGAGCTTGATGGAAACAGACTCTCAAAAAAAATCAAACACTGAAAACTCTACTTGCACGTTAGTTGTCCTCAGTAGAGTACACCACAGGTAGTGGTTACTCTTGTAGGAAGGTATTCGAAGCCATTTGAGTATTTACTAAAATGCTGAGCCATGTTTTTAAAACATAGAGCTGTTACTATTTTGGGGTTACAGGGTAGAATGTTTTGAAATGTTTTTTTAAACAAAAGGTTTTTAAAAAAGTATTATTTTCAGAAGACACCTATTTTGTTTGACACTTGAGATATAAGGATGCACAGTGCTGTATTTTCAGTTTGTTCTCAAACATTTTTCTTTGCACTCAGTGGCCAGGACCACTTTCTATGTTTAACTTTATAACCAGCTTTGATTTGGTTTTGGTAATCAGAAAGCTCTGAATATAGACACCTAATGTCTGTTAAATAGTTTCGTCTTTGTGTAGGAATGCATGTTGCAGACTGATTTCTCCAAAGCCACTTGAGCTTTTATGGCCTTTATGGCAGAATCCAATAATCCAGAAATGTTCTGTTTCTGTATATTTGTTTTACTGACATGGACACATTTTATATGTTGATGTTGCATATAAGATGTTAACTGAGGGGCAGGCTCGACAGTGGCCTCCAATTTCCTAACTCAGCTGTTACAATTTGTGCTTGGCCATTGTCTGTTTTTTTTTTTATGATGTTATTATGCACAGACTGTTTTTAAAGTTTTAGGCTGTATTGTTTGTCTTGCCTTTTCTGGTAAAGTGTTTCCAACAAATCCATTTGCTTCATGTTTTTCTTTTGCAAACTTGACACCAGCTGGGGGTAAATAGGTTGACATTTATGTTTTAAATTGCTGAATATGTATACGTAATGATTTATTTTATGAATAATTATGTTAATTTTCATATGATAAAGGTAATCTCTTAGGCTAAACCACTTCAACCTAACTTTGTTTTGTTGGCTCAGCGCAAATAATTCATGTACTGTTATTTAAAAAAATAGTTGTAACTACCCTATTAAATTTAGTAACTTTTAATCATATCATACAAGTTTAAATGGCCCAAGACAATTATGTTAATATGTTACATTTACCTTTACAAATCTAGTTGGGCTGACCCCTGGTAATTCAGTAACAGTGACGCAAGTCCATGATGTTGACTCAAAATATTTACATTTTGCTCACTCAACAAAATTGTTTCTTGCTAAATTAAAGCATTTTATTTAGTTGGAAATTATTTCCATAATTTTATTACGTTCTGGGAACAAGTTATTTTTTTGAGTGTATTAACAATGGACATTATCACAAGGCAGATTTCCATTTATCCGCAGAGACAAATAAAAGATTTAAAATATTTATAACACAGTCAAGCTAATCAGTAGAAGTCACTACGCAGCACCCATATAATTTATACTGTTATTTTAGCTTTGTAAGTAAAATAGCTCATTTATTTACTTCTTGGAGGTTAGCTTCCCTGATGTGGCAACTTTTCTTGATTTATTTTCTGTCACTAAATATGTATTCAACTCTGCATTGAGTGTACGACAAGGGAACAGCACAGAGAGAGACAAATTTGCTCTTCTATGAAAAAGTGGGTGGCTCTTAAAAGAGCCGTTGGGTTGCTGAAGGCGGCCACAGCAGCAGCGCGCTTTACTTGGAGCTGGTGTACTTGGTGACGGCCTTTGTGCCCTCGGACACGGCGTGCTTGGCCAGCTCGCCGGGCAGTAAAAGGCGCACAGCGGTCTGGATCTCTCTGGAGGTGATGGTGGAGCGCTTGTTGTAGTGAGCCAGACGAGAAGACTCACCGGCGATACGCTCGAAAATGTCACTGACGAAGGAGTTCATGATGCCCATCGCCTTAGACGAGATGCCGGTGTCGGGATGAACCTGCTTCAGGACCTTGTACACGTAGATAGCGTAGCTCTCCTTCCTGGACTTTCTGCGCTTCTTGCCTCCTTTACCAGCCGCCTTGGTCACGGTTTTCTTGGAGCCCTTCTTGGGCGCGCTTTTCGGTGGCTCGGGCATGGTGCTGCTCCTCGGGGAAACTGTAAGAGAGTGAATAAGTCCCGCCTCGCGGCCGCTCTATTTACAGGTCCACAGTGTAATGAGACACGAGGCAGCAACATATTTTATTGGCCAGAGTTCCAAACCTCCTCATACGGGGCGCCTCCTACCGCTCCTCCCACTTCCTTCCCCTCCGCCTCGCTTTGTCTCCCTTCCCGCCGTTTTATATTCACAGCACTGATGGGAAAATAACATATGTAAAATGCAGCCGGTTATATTTCAATAACCATATTCTGTTACACACACTTTCCATATAGAAATGATTAAATATTTGTGTGTCGATTGTTTCATACGTTTGGCTTTATTAAAAAAAAAAAAAACATCTGTAAAGTTCTACCCCACCTCCCCGTCTTGTCTCACTCATGGAGAAAGAGCTCTCTGTGGATATCTGGGTGGCTCTTAAAAGAGCCGTTGTGTTGTGTTGGTGCGGTTCAGTGTCGGAGCGTTTAACCGCCGAAGCCGTACAGAGTGCGTCCCTGGCGTTTCAGGGCGTACACCACATCCATAGCGGTGACGGTCTTTCTCTTGGCATGCTCCGTGTAAGTGACGGCGTCGCGGATCACGTTCTCCAGGAACACTTTCAGCACACCGCGGGTCTCTTCGTAGATCAGGCCGGAAATGCGCTTCACACCGCCACGGCGAGCCAGACGGCGAATAGCCGGCTTGGTGATTCCCTGGATGTTGTCGCGAAGAACTTTCCGGTGGCGCTTAGCGCCTCCTTTCCCGAGCCCCTTGCCGCCCTTTCCTCTGCCAGACATCGCGCTGCTCTCTCCGAGTCAAGC
>JAODVO010000019.1:26038047-26049410 GCA_025400055.1 Notarius lentiginosus
GTTTTTGAGATTTGTAAATTATTGCATCCCGTTTTTATTTACAATTTGTACTTTGTCCCAACTTTTTTGGAATCGGGGTTGTACCTGTCATGTAATGTAAAATTAATTTACAAATATATTGAGGATATTACACGGTTGCGTGAAGATGTGAAGTTTATCTTCAAGTGGTGAATGTATATATTATATATAAACTACATATCTTCATCCCACCAAGTAATGTTCTTTATATTATATTATATGGACACAGCCACAAAAAAATTACACAAGTTAATCAAAAGAATTTTAATTTTGAACCAGTTTGCCATTTTGACAACGCGCGTCTAGTCAGCGGGAAAACACTGGGAGTGACGCCATCGGAGTGGAATATCAGGAATTATTACAATTGCAATTTTTTTCTTTGTTTTTTAGTAGTAGTGATTAGTGACAAAGTTTTCATCGATTTTGATTAAATGTTTGTCATTGTTACATGTATTTTAATTCCATTCTATTATACTACTGTAATTTTTACCAAATCGATATGATGTTATATTTATTTTATTGTTGGTGCACAAAAAAAACCCTTTCATAATCAATAAAGTTGAACATATCTTCAGTTCAGAACTAACCCTAATCAGAACATTAGGGATTTGGGATACAGCCTGGAGTTTGTGATGACTTTTCTCCAAACTTTTCCCAATTTTACAGCAACCGAGTCCCCATCCAAAACTTCTTTAGCTTCTCTCATTACTAGCAGATGGTGTGGAACGCCAATAATAAGAAAACAAATGTGAAATTTTTCACCTGCATCCAATCTATCAAACCCACACAGTCCGTGTAAATGTGATTATATGACTGAACAGCTTTTTCAGAAAGTGTGTTTTCTTCCTACTTCACCCTGGACTGCCTTCCTGCCAGGTGTGTGCGCGTGAGTACTCAATCCCCTTAGCGGCATGATTTCAGCTGCAGGATGTAAATTGAGAATGCAGCAGCGTGAGTGTGTTGTTAGCATAACGATCGGCGAGGGGGCCCCAATGCCGCACAATCACATCGCTTGGCTATTTCAATTTAATCACAATACCATGCAGGCAACACAAATTAGAGCTGTCACTGCACTGTGTTGCGCTGATTCATATTAACTGCAGCTGGAAACATGAACATAATGTACAGCCGAGCCAAAGCGTCTCACAAAGTCTTAATTTATCTTACTCGTAAAATAGCTGCTCAACAGTTTCGTCTTCTTTGACAAATGAGGGACAAAAATGGCCACTTCGGAAATTCCTGTGAATGAAAAATGCTAGAACTGTCAGCCTTTTTTATTAAGTCCATTTGTAGCCTTGTGGCCAATCTTAAGTTAGCTATCTAGCTATGATTAGCAACAAATAGTTAAGATTTTAAAATCCTTTTAGTCATCCTGTCAGGTAGCGTATAATGTATTCACTAACGAGGTACCGTTCTTGACAAACGTAAACATTCATGAATACAACTTTAAAATCCTTTTGGAAATTCTGTCAGGTTAATATACTGGACGTTCGCTAGCTATTTGCTATTAGCAACAAATATTACGAACATTATGAATGTTACAACTATACATATATTCTTAGCTTATTTTAGCTAGCTAACTTAAACACAAAAAAAATCTCTCTTAGAAATTTTCTCAGGTTATTCTATGTTAGCTAAACCAAGCTATGCTTAGCATTGAAGATGAGGAACATTTAGGTATATAATTAAATTCCTATCAGAACTCACGCTGGCTTCGCTCACTATAGGAGTGGTTGACAAAATATGGATAGGTCACGGATTACGGAAATATAATAAAAAAGGATATAAAATATGGAGTGGTTACGGATTTTAATACAGATGCATCACGGATGCTAATAATTTATGGGTTGGGTCATGGACATTTCAGTATATTACAGATTGGTGACGGATTTAATATGGATGATGTATCGCGGATGGTTAATTTTACGGACATTGCTACGGGTTTGCGGAATAATGACATGGACGTCACAAACACTGTCTCCATGGTAACGTTATCTGCCGATGGTAGCTACATGATGGAGGTGGAAGCGCCAGATAAAGTTGAGCCAATACTAACGAATCGGCAGTGGAGTCTGTCAATAAGAGATGTGGAACATCTAATAATATACAGAGAACACAACTCTGAAATGCCATTTTTGCCAAAAGGGGGTGAAGTTTACGTATTTCACCCAAAGACTGATGTAGAAAGTCGGTAGCAGATGGTCACAGGTAAATTATAATAAAAGTACGGATCGGTCACAGATGTTTCAGTATATTATGGATTAGTTACGAATGTCATATGGATGATGTTTCATGGATAAAATAAACTAAGAAGTCTAAAACAATTAAATGTTTGGACTGCCAAAGTTCATAATTAAAATATCTTACCTGCATTTATATGTTTACTTTATTAATTTACTATTGATATTTTCTATTTGATATTTACTATTGATATTTGAATAAATACATTTGTGGGTAAATTAAGAAGAAGCCTTTATTTTTATCACATATACTCAAGCATAGCTAAATTCCTCCTGTGTATTTTTTCTCATCTAAAGCAGTGAACATGTGTGCAGTGTGACAGAGAGAGAGAGAGAGAGAGAGAGAGAGCATGCAGTGTGCAGAATAAATAATAAATACATACATTTGAGGGTAAATTATATGGATCTGTGATACATATTCCAGCTTTTGGATGTAATGCGATCTACTGGGATAATCAAAATTTTTAATGAGCACAATGTTTTCCATGTATTTCCATCTGGTGTGACGCAGTTCCATGTTATGCTAATTATTTACGTAAAGCTCCTCACGTTTTAAAAAAAAAAAGCTCTTTGCATTCGGCTATTTCCATAGGGCCATACTGTTTACTTCAAGAGTTAGGAAAATGGAAACTGGAGCAAAATGGAGAAAAGCAACCCTCAGTACATCAAAATGATCACATCTTATCTTCATGATATTGTTCTTGCAAGACATAGGAAAATTCCATGCACAATAAAATTTTTTGAAAATTTCAGATGACTTTGCAGTCAGCATTTTTAACACAGCAAACAAGCGAATGTTAACAAAAGTGTGGGTGCAGGGAACCTCCTATTTGACTAGAACTGCATAAGAATTTCATCAGTATCATCAAATTCTAATCAGACCTGAGAGTGTAATTAAAATGAAAACAAGCTAAGGTACAGTCTGAAAATACTCTTTAGCCATGTAGTTCTATATGGTTCTGGTCTAATGAGTTGCCTCTATCTAAATAATTTACATAATTGCATGTGAATCAGGGATATTTTGCTGGGTGCATATTTTGACTGTGGTCACCAGCTGACAACCCCATGCTCATAAACTGTTCAGAATGTCTTTACAAACAGTAGTCAGTTATGTGTATATTATCAGTGCAATTTATGTTTAAAAAAATTCCTATAAATCTGTGAGGCTAGCAAACTGGATGATATCAACAGAATCCCCGCTTCACAAGAGGCCACATCATCTAAAACAGTGTAGAACATTGGGAAAAAGAAAACCCACCAGATTTCTTTCTTCAAAGACAGTGATATGTGTTAGATGCTATTGTACATCTTCTCCCACCAATGTTTTTCCAATACAGAGTGTAAGAGCAATATGCATATTACACCTATTCTTCCAGTACCTGTCCATTTTAGATGAAGGTCAGAGCACAAATGTTGTTTAAACATCTGCCTGGCAGAGGTATTTCTTAGGGAAGACATAGCAACAATAATAAAAGCAGATGTTCATCTCAGTGACCAATGAAATGGCCACCTGCCAAGTTGGACTTGCACAGTTTGTTCTTGATAAAGGGATCTATGGAGCCACAGAAGGGACATGGAGGGAGAAAAAAATACATGCTTTTTTGTCACCTATGTGAAAACTGCCAAGCATTGATTTAATGTCTTTATATTTGAGGCCAAACGCAAAATGAAATTCTACAAAATGTATGCAAGAACTTGCACAGTTTTTTATTTAGGTCAGTGTATTTTAGCAACATGAAAACAGGGCTGTATTGGAGGCACATAATGTCAGGTCCATGTGCATTTGCACTCAGAGTGCGCAGTGGCTGACCTTGAACTCACATGCAGCACTGTACTGCATTCAAGCTCATTTAAGACTAATTGATATCAAACACCTGTTCCGGATCAGAGTCCAATTAGGTCATGCATATAGGGACCTTGAACACATACATACTTTGCAAGGTATGCACCCAGTGTCACGTACATGTCATTACCAAGGTGTTGGAAGTTTGCATTGTTACTCTGGTTTTGACTCTGTTTCCTGACTACATCCATTGCCTTGTCTTGTATAATCTGTTTGCTCATCACATGGCCCCTCCCTGTTCTAGATTATCCTCTATGCCTTGTGTTTTTGGAATTGCTTGCCAGTCTGCTTTTAATAAACTGTCTTCCTGTACCTACATCCATTTCACTCCAGTGGTTTACGTGACCCAATACCTTGCTGACAACATGGATGTAGCAAAGGAGAGCAGGAATGCCAAACAACACCATGTCAAAGTTTCTGTTCCTCTATAGTGTCTTGCAAAATTATTGATCCCCCTTGGTGTTTGTCCTTGTTTTGTGCATTACAAGCTGGAATTATAATGGATTTTTTTTTTCTTGGGGGGGGGTTAGCATTATTTGGTTTATGCAACATGCTTACCACTTGAAAGGTGCAATTTTTTAAAATTGTGACGCAAACAATAAGTAAGATCAAAAACAGAAATCTGGAGTGTGCATAGGTATGAAACCCCTAAATAAGAGCTGGTTCAACCAATTAACTTCATAAGTCAAATAATTAGTTGATTAAGATCCACCTGTGTGCAATCAAAGTGTCACAGGATCTGTCACATGATGTCTGTGTAAATCAACCTGTTCTGGAAGGACCCTGACTCTGCAACTCTACTAAGCAAGCAATATGAAAACCAAGCAGCACTCCAAACAGGTCAGAGACAAAGTTGTGGAGAAGTAAAGATCAGGGTTGGGTTATAAAAAAATATCCCAAACTTTGAATATCCCATGGAGCACCATGAAATCCATTATAGAACAATGGAAAGAAAATGGCACCATTACAAATCTGACAAGAGAAGGCCACCTACCAAAACTCAGAGTGGGCAAGGAGGGCATTAATCAGACATGCAACAAAAACACCAAAGATAACAATGAAGCAGCTGCAAAGATCCACAGCAAGGATGGGAGTATCTGTCCATAGGACCACTTTAAGCCATACACTCCACAGAGCAGGGCTTTATGGAATAGTTCCAGCTTATAATGTGACAAAATAAGACAAACACCAAGGAGGATAAATACTTTTGCAAAACACTGTATCTGGATCTGTATGGTTCCCCCAGCATCTCGTATTAGACCTACCTGTACACTACAATGGAGTGGATTACCCTCCAGATGGATTTTTGCTCCAGTGTAGGTTCTTTTATTCAGACTTGGTGGAGCCAAAGTCTTCCAAGAACTTTTGGGTAGGATGCATGATATACTGGCTCACTGGGTGAGCATGCTGTTGAGCCAAATATTTATTCACAATTGAACTTTCATGCCTTGGAGAATCCAAGTCACTTGGTGCAATGCTGATGCATCTGGTCCAGAATCTAGAGAAGGAGGAACCCCTTGAAATTATTTTTTTTTGGGGGGCTGGTACCCCAAAGGCCGAGACAGTCACAGAAGAGGAGGCTTTCACTCCAGAGCTCCCTCCAGAGGCTGACACAGTGGCAAATGAGGAGGCCTCTGCTCAAGAGCTCCTTCCAGAGGATGACAGAGCAACTTCACTCCTGTGCTCACTCCTAAACCTGGCTTCAAAAATTATGTTTTGCCACTTCCTGATTGTGAGGACAAGAATTCACTTTGCCTCCATGCTTCAGGGAGGATGCTGTCATTCTCTCTGTCTGTCTCTCTCTCTCTGTCAAGTTACATGTCAACCCTGAGACACCAATGAGGCTGTCCTCTCCTGCTCTTCAGACCTGCCTGATCCACCCTGATGGTCTACTTCTGGATGGAGTCTTGTCACATTGCTCCTGTGGAGGATGGCCCCATATGGACAGTTGAAAGATACACTTAGAAGATGACTCTGGACACTTACCGTTTTGCTATGATGCCTGAGGACCACAATCACCATGATAACTTTAGAACTACAGTTGTCATGAATAGTTTTGCACTTGCGTCTCTATCAATGAACAATTGATAACTCCAACAAAATAGACTTCATGCTAAAACTATAATGATTTTTTTTGGTTACATGGTTATACTTTGTGACTCTACAGGACACAGTTATAGAAGTGAGTTATTTATAATCATGTTATCTGTTATCACCCAGATGAGAATGGGTTCCCTTTTGAGTTTGGTTCCTCTCAACGTTTCTTCATTGTATCATCAGAGGGAGTTTTTCTTTGCCACAATCACCTCAGGCTTGCTCATCAGGGATAAATTTATTTGGATAAAATTAGTTCATGTGCAAAGTCTTTATTTTTCTGTAATGTTGCTTTGCGAGAATGTCTGTCTGTTAAAATCACTATACAAATAAACTGAGTTGACTCCACTTCCAGGCTTCAGGGTTTTGTTGCTCAGGCTTCAGGGAGGATCCCATCGCTGCACCTCCAGGCTTCAAGGAGGGTGTCATTGCTCGGTCTCCATGCTTCAGGGAGGGCATTGTTGCTTGGCCTCCAGGCTTCAGGGAAGATGCCATCACTTGAACCATGCCAGACCACATCCATGCCAACTGCCCTACTAACATAACCCCACACCTCAGAGGCTGTCAGATCACATGGACTCACACCTCACCACAGGCCACTTAAGTATCAAGGGCATGTATCAGCTCCTCAGTGTCAAATACATGGCCCTACATGCTCATTGACATTCGTAAGTATGCCTTGTTCTGTGCTGAATGTGCACATTCAAGAATGCCAAGATAAGATAAACTTTATTCATCCCTTGGTGGGGAAATTTACATGTTACAGCAGCTCACAAATAGAAAAATAGACAGGAATAAACAATAACAAAAAATAGAGTGCAATAAAAGTATAAAAAACATACACATACACACCTGTGTGTGTGTGTGTTTCAAGCCCATGATTATGCCAAAAAAACAAGCCTATGCTGACACCGTGCTGAAGCCTATGTTCATGCCTGAGACAATGCCCATGTCCATGCTTATGCCCATGGTCAAATCCATGCCCATGTCTAAATTCATGCCTGAACCTCAGCCTGTACCTGAGCCCAGCTCCATGTCTGGGCCTATGCCTGCATCCATGCCCATGTACCAAGCCAAGCCTGAACCCAAGCCTCCACTTGCATCCACGGTCCCATACTTTGCCCAACCTGTACCCAAGTCTCCGCCTGAGCTCATGGTTCTGTGCCAAGTATTTCCCAAGCCAGAGTGGGGCTCTGAGGGGACTTTTTCCAGCTCCAGGTCCTCATCCCTGGGGCTGACAAGGAGTGTTTTAGCTCCTGGAGACAGCTCTTTTGGGGGTGTTCTGTCATGTCCATTTGTGTTCGTGCTCAGAGCATGCAATGGCTTGCCTGAAACTTACATGCAGCATTGCACCGTGCTCGAGCTCATTAAGACTATTTGATGTCAAGCACCTGTTCTGGATCAGAGCACAATCAGCTTGCGCATATAAGGACCTTGAACACGTACACTGTTTGTGAGGTATATGTTCAGTGTCACATATCTGTTGTTACTAAGCCACTGGAAGTTTACATTGTTATCATGGTTTTGACTCTATTTTCATTTTCTGACTAGGTCCATTGCTTTGTCTTGGATGCTCTGTTTGCTCATCGCACGACCCCTGCCTGTTCTTGTTTATCATCTGTGCCTCAAATTTTTGGAATTGCTTGCCAAAAAAACAAACAAACAAACAAACAAAAAAATTGTCTGCATTTTCATCCATTTCACTCCTGTGAGACATAAACAGGCATGGTGGCACAGTGGTTATCACTCTTGCTTCATAGCAAGAAAGTTCTGTGTTCAAACCTCATGGTCAACTGGAGCCTTTCTTTGTGGAGTTTGCATGTTCTCACTGTGCCTGTATAAGTTTCTTCCAGGTACACTGTCCCCCCCAGTCCAAAGACATGTGGATTAGGTCAACTGGCCATGCTAAATTCTCCATAGATGTGAATGTGAGTGTGAATGGTTGTAAGTCTCAGTGTTAGCCCTGTGATACTTTGGCAACCTGCCTAGGGTGTACCTTGCCTCTTGCCTGAAGTCAGCTGGGATTGTCTCCAGCTTCCCCTAAAACTTGGATGGATAAGCACTATAGATAAGAGATGTATGGTGTTCTTTTTTGTGAGGCATTCGAATGCCGAAAGCTTGAATGCTGTGAAAACACACAAAAAACACACATGAACAATGTGTGTCTTTATATTCGATGCCAATCTCAAAATTCTATGAACCTCCCCCACTGGTGTGTGTGTTTTATTTTTGTGGCTTCCATGTTCCTGAATTGACCCAGAAGTACCTTGACCTACAAGAAAATCTTTGTGAGCTCTCGCAAAGGTTTTTATTATTTTTTTAAAATAAAAGTACATACACCTTTTTTCCACTCCATGTCACTTCCAGGGTGCCACAGGGATCAGACTCAACTTTCATACTATTTTTGTGCACATATACACTAAGTGGACATGTGACCATCACACTCATATGTGCTTTTTAACCATCCCATATCAGATTTAGTCCCACCTTCGCTGTAATAATAACCTCCACTCTTGTTTTTCTTGTTTGAGATTACTTGCTAAAATAGAAACAAGGATGACAGTGAAAGTATCCAGAAGAACTGTGGCACATTCTTTAAGATGCAGCCTCACTTATCCAATCTGCCCATGTTTTGGACAGTGGGAGAGAACCAAAGAACCTGGAGAAAACCCATCCCAATACAGGGAAGAAAAAAAAACATGCAAAACTTGGCTTGTTCTTCGTATGTAGTTTACTGTGTTAGCTGGATTATTGAATATTTGATTGAAGCTCAAACCTACTCAGGAGCAGGCAAATTCAATGGAAACAAGATAGCACATGTAAGTCTTAGAAATTCTTTGAAATACAGACAATCATGGACATGGTTTATTACCAAGTGCAGTCAGGTCTTTAAATAAGTGGATATTGACAGAGTTGTTGTTATTTTAGATTTTTACAATGGTATCTTAGAGTTAAAATTAAATGAGCATGATCTCAGAATGCAGACTTTCAGAGTTGATCTGAGCATATTTACAGTACCAGTCAAAAGTTTGGACACACCTCATACCACATTCAATGGTCTTTCCTTATTTATATAAATTAAAAGACCCTACATGTCTTAAAGTAATTATAGACTGTCATTTCTCTTTACTTGGTTGAGTGATTCTTGACATAATATGGATCACTAGAGCTGTTGAATATGGCTATTTACTGTATTTTTTTATTATTTACTATTTACTGTTTGATGGTCTCACACATTAAAAAAGCAAGGAATTCCACTAATTAACTTTTGACAAGGCATATCTGTTAACTGAAAAGCATTCCAGGTGACTACCTCATCAGGCTAGTTAAGATAATGCCAACAGTGTGCAAAGCTGCCATCAAGGTAAATGGTGTCTACTTTCAAGAATCTACAATATGAAGCCCATATACACTGCCGGTCAAAAGTTTTAGAGCACCCCAATTTTTCCAGTTATTTATTGCAATTCAAGGCGTTCAACTCCAATGAATAGCTTGAAATAGTACAAAGGTAGGTGCTGAACTGTCAGAGAAAAAAAAAAAAAAGTTACCCAAAACTGAAAAATAATGTACATATCAGAATTATACAAAGCCTCTTTCAGGGAACATGCAATGGGTTAACAATTTAAAGCTGTTCTGCAGCAGTGAAGGCTGATCAAGCCTTGAAAGCTGGTGCTGCTAATTCCTATAGATGTTCCAACCTTTCTTGATTGCTTACAACCCTCTCTGTCTACATAAAAGCAGTGTTGGAACACACTGTGGTACCATGCCCTCATGAGCATCAGTTGAACAGTATTGTACTGCAGAAAGTAGTGTGTTGCTACAAAAGTGGTGAGAAAAAGACAATTAACAATGGAAGAGAGACAGACCATCTTAAAAATGTAGGTCATTCCTCCAGAAAAATTGCCAAGAAAGTCAAGGTGTCAGTGAGTACAGTTTTCTTCACCATCAAAAGGCACTCAGAAACTGGGGGAAACTCTGACAGGAAGAGATCTGGCAGACCCAAAGCCACAACTGAATCAGAGGACACATTTCTGAGAGTCAACAGCTTGCATGATAGGCAGCTCACAGGACAACAGCTTCAAGCACAGCTTAATAGTGGTCATAGTAAGCAAGTCTCAGTTTCAACTGTGAAGAGAAGACTTCGAGCTGCAGGTTTGACAGGACAAGTTGCAGCAAGAAAGCCATTGCTAAAATGTCAGAATAAGACAAAGAGGCTTGCCTGGGACATGAAACACCACCATTGGACTACTGAAGACTGGAAGAAGGTATTATGGACTGATGAATCAAAATTTGAAATCTTCGGTTCATCACGCAGGATCTTTGTACGCCGTCGAGTAGGTGAAAGGATGGTTCCATAGTGTGCGACATCAACTGTCAAACATGGAGGAGGACGTGTGATGATCTGGGGCTGTTTCGCTGGATCCAGGGTCGGTGACTTGTACAGAGCGAGAGGCACCCTGAACTAAAATGGCTACCGCAGCATTTTGCAGAGCCATGCAATACCCTCCGGTATGCACCTAGTTGGTCAGGGGTTCATCCTACAACAAGATAATGACCCAAAACATAAGTCATGCCAGGACTACCTCAGGAAAAAGTGAAAGCAAAGCAACTTACAAGTGCCACATGTTTATGGGAACTTCTGCAACAGATTTGGGAAGAACTTTCTGAAGAATATTTTATTTCGATTGTAGAAAGAATGCCACGAGTGTGTTCAGCTGTTATATCTGCCAAAGGTGGCTACTTTGATGAATCAAAGGTTTAGAATACATTTTGGTCTATAAATTGATTCCATGATTTCTTTTTTAACTCCAATTGCTTATTTGTACAGGTAGTCATCGACTTACGACCTACGCAACTTACGACCGACTGGTTATGACTGGCAAGTGTTTCCCAGCTGAGCAAGCTGAGCATACGACAGTTTCCGCCGCAGCACCCAGCATCCAGCCTCTCGCCGCAGACAACAGTTTCCGCCCCAGCTCCAGGCGCATGTGCAGTCTCTCTCGCGCTCCATCATACAGTTTCTGCCCCAGCTCCTGGTTTACGAAATGAGCAAATCCTCCCGCCAGCCCAAGCGCTGCAACAGCTGATGACGACGTAGACGACCCACAGCCAAGCACCAGTGATGCCAGCGGTCACTAAGTTTTGTATTTTGCTCTGTTTTACATTTG
>JAODVO010000019.1:26195895-26207358 GCA_025400055.1 Notarius lentiginosus
GGGTTCTCTTTATCTACTTTTAGGACTTGTGTGAAAATCTGATGATGTTTTAGGTCATATTTATGCAGAAATATAAATTCTAAAGGGTTCACAAACTTTAAAGCACCACTGTAGAAAGGCCCCTGTTGGCCAATGGGCTAGAAATCAGAACCTTCTTGCTGTGAGGCGACAGTGCTAACCACTACACCACAATGCTGCCCTCACATTTAACATGTGGTTGTGAAATGCTTCTATTTGTATCTGCACTCGATTGGCTAAAAGATATTTTCTTTCTCTTTGCAGGAGATAATCGCTATCCTCTGCGAAAGTGGCTGATGACCCCAGTGCCGAATCCCGAGACTCCGGCAGATTACCGCTACAACCTGGCTCACATAACCACGCACGAGATCATAGACCGCACTTTCCGTGCTCTCCAGACACGCTTCCGGTGTTTGGACGGAGCAAAAGGCTATCTGCAGTACTCGCCCGAGAAGTGTTCTCACATCATCCAAGCATGCTGCGTTCTCCATAATGTCTCACTGCAGTCTGGACTGGATGCCTGGACTTTTGAGAGGACTGAGGCCACTGACCAATCAGATGAGAGCAATGATCCAACAGATCAAGTGGACTTGGAGGCACTGAGAGTCCGACAGGAACTGATCCAGAATCACTTTAGCTAGAGCTGAGCTGGGACAGAGCCACAGAGCAGGCATGATGTCTTGGACTGAATAGGGCACTGTGTATTTTCTTAAAACTTTAAGAATTTAGAAGTGACTGGAGGCACCTAACAGGAAACTAAACGTCTTTGTGATTTGTGCTTGGTATTTGTAGTAAAGATGTAAACAAATATGACTATGGATTGAACAGACAATGTGTACTGAGTAAATACAAATACACATGCCAGTGGGTGCAGTATTTGTGGTTTGTTTGTTTTTATGCCCCACTGGCCGAAAGGCCCGAAGGGGGATTATGTAGTGGAAATGTCCGTCCGTCCCAGGAAGGGTACTCACCTTCTGAAATCAACTCCTCTCACAATTTTTGGAGGAATTTCATAAAACTTAACAGGATTCTTTGGTATATGTCAGTAATACGCATATTGCAATTCCGTTCAATTCAGTCAAATTTTACCAGAGTTATGGTATACAGTGGTGCTTGAAAGTTTGTGAACCCTTCAGAATTTTCTATATTTCTGCATAAATATGTGTTAAGGGTGGCGAGATGAGGTGCGAGATTAGGATCCAGAAGCAGAATACAGACAGTAATTCAATAAATAAGGTGATTTAATCCAGGGAAAAGGGCATGGCAAAAAGGTAAATAAACAGGATGAAAAAACAAATAGCAAAATAGTCCAGGTACAAAGAGACAAAAAACTTTGACAAAACAATGAGGCAGGCAAGGACAAAAAATGCTAGTGCCAAAAAGCATGAACAAGAAAAAACGCTTAGTGCAGAAACTCAAACAAGAAAAAATGCTTCGTGCAAAAAATCATAAACAAGAACAAATACTAGAGAGAAAATCATGAGAAGAATAAGAGGCACAGAAACAGCTAGAGTAACAAGTGAGACATTCTGGCAAGGTCCCTGTCTGAGAACAGCGTTTATATACACAGCAGAAAAAAACAGGAAATGAATGCAGGCAAGATGGAATTCCCGTCCCGGATCCAGATTAGTGCTGACCTTGGAGATAAGTAATCTCCGGAGTGGAAGTCCGGGGTGGAGCATGACACTCGCACTTTTCACCCTTCACATACAATTGGTTAGCCAGGAGATGTGAGAGAACTTGCTTAACATGAGAGACATGTCTTTTATGGGAATCAGGATGTCGTCAATATAAGTGATGACAAATTTTCCCAGCATGTTGCTTCATACATAATTTCTCAGACACTGGAAGACAGACAGGGTGCCAGAGAGTCCATATGGCATGACTGTATATTTATAGCATCCACTAGTTGTACTAAACACTGTTTTCCACTCATTTTCAGGACAGATGCACACCAAGTGGTAGGTGCTCCAGAGGTCCAGCTTAGTAAAGACTTTTAGCTGACCTTAACTGTTCAAGTGCAGACGGAATGAGTGGTAATGGACATGGATACTTGACAGAGATTTGGTTGTGCTCCCAGTAGTCTATGCAGGGGCAGAGCCCCCCTCCTTCCTTTTCCACAAAGAAAGATCCTGCTGATGCAGAAAAGGTGGAGGGGCAAATGTACCCCTGAGGGAGTGCTTTCTTGCACATACTCTTCCATAGCATGCTGTTCCATGAGACAGAGAGAAGGTAGCTGTGGCTGCAAGGTGGCATAAGTGGTTATCATTGTTGCCTCACAAAAATAAGGTTATTGGTTTGAGCCCAGCAGCTGACGGGGGCCTTTCTGCGTGGAGTTTGCATGTTCTCCCTGTGTCTGCATGGGTTTCCTATGGGTGTTCTGATTTCCCCCACAATCCAAAAACATGCAGTTAGGTTAACAATGGACAGCCTTGGGCTGAAGTGCCCAAGAGTAGTGGCGCGCATGTATGCAGCAGCTTTGCTCGCCTATGATGAGCTAAATGTTGTTGTATATTTGTGAGGTGAAATGGCATTCTCTTCTATCGAAGGTGAAGTGGTGCTTGGAAGCACATCAATAGCGCAACTGTTAGTATGATGTGGGGGAAGGCCACTGGCTTTCTTTTTACTGAACACTTCCATGAATCTGTGGTACTCTTTTGGTATACTGTCTTGTTCTGATGCTTCAGGACTTTCAATTGTAATCAAGCCTAGGCAGAAATGGGGCATTGAAGACAATGTTTAAGACAGTATGAGGACCACTGGATTATTTAATGGTCTACCCATCAGGGAACTGGATCATGTAACTCCACCCAAGGCATGCCCAGGATAATGGAGTGAGACAGTGTGGAGGTGACCAGGAGGCTAATTGTTTCATGGTGCAGACTGCTGACCTGAAGGTTCAATGTGGGAGTACAGTGGTTCACTATGCCAGTGCCTATGGGTCAGTGGCACAAATATGAAAAGGTGTGGTGAGAGGACAGAAGGACTTGGAGTTATTCTGCTGTGTGCTGATTGATGAAGCTTGTGGCTGCTCTGGAGTCCATCAGGGCTGTGAGAACAAATTGGGATCCCGAGAGTTCTATTTTCACTTGCAATGTCAAGGATTTATGAGGGACAACCTGAGATTGACTCACTGGGGATGGTTGAGACATGACAGGTGTTCCCTCTCTCAATATCTCCTTTATGGGAGCTTTGTGGTGCTGGGGGCAGTTAGATACAAGGTGTTCTGGACCACCATATTAGAAGTACTGATGCTCGCATTGTTGCCTCTCTTGCTTGGTGATGCTGAACTGTGTGCAGCCAATCTGCATGGGTTTGAGGTTGGTTAATGGAGCTGGTGAGACTTGGCACAGATTCATGCCAAGTCTCACAGATTCATGAACCACTGTACTCCCACATTGAACCTTCAGGTCAGCAGTCTGCACCATGAAACCATTAGCCTCCTGGTCACCTCCACACTGTCTCACTCCATTATCCTGGGCATGCCTTGGATCAGTGTTGTATGAATTGATCAAGGCAGACAGCAAAACTAATGAGTGCATCCAGGGTGACCTGGTCATCATGGCAGGTGAGTTCTGTGAGGACATCAGCATTGAGCCTTTGGTAGAAGATGGATTTCAGGGCTGACTCATTCCACCTTCTGCCTGCAGATAAGGTATGGAACTTGAGGGCATACTCAGCTGCCTGCCATGATCCTTGGCAAATAGCCAGTAGCCTTTTGCCAACATCTTTCCCCTCTTATGCATGATCAAAGACTCTTCTGAACCTTGAGACAAAGAGTTCATAAGTTATTGCAGAGCCACCACCCTGCTCCCAGACAGTGGTGGCCCACCAGTCAGCTTTGCCTGTAAGTAAGTCAACGAACTGAGACACCTTGTCATAATCAGAAGCTCCTTCTTGGGCTGCGAAATGCAACAAGCACTGGAATTGGAAGTCACCGCACTGAGCAGTGTCTCTGGCAAACTTGTCCAGATGAGTGATCAATGAGCTCATGGTGACCAAACGGGTCTGCTGTGGTACTTGCAAGGAATGAGGCAGAGACACCTGTGAAAGCACATTGGTTAGCTGCATGAGCTTCTCCTCCCTAGCATGAAAATGTTGCTGTTTGCCCATGAGCCAGCCCTGGTGGATGAGACTGCTATGCAGGTTCTCTCTCTGCTGCATCCATGTCACAGCGAAGTATTCTGTAACAAGAACCAAGCCTGAGATGAGGGGATGCAACTTCAGTTAGAGGAGGTTTTAATGGAAGTTCCATCAAGCAGGCAAATCCAAAATAACAAGCAGAATCTTGGTCAAAACAGGCAGAGGCAAACCGAGGCACAAACAGGATATTATAGATTAAATCCAAAATAGAGGCATAAGCAAAACAGGTCAAACACTTGCCAACTGGCAAGATAAACAAATGGTTTGGTATGAACAGCCTGAGCAAGCTCATGCACTACAATGTGAGTGTGTGTGCAGAGTCCTTAAGTAAAGTGGATGTGATTATGAACAGGTGACCATGATTTATACTCAGGTGATGGGGAACAGTGAAGAGCATGCTGGGAAGCACGGTGTGAGGTGTGCAATGGAGTACATGAAGCTGCAGGAGATGGAGAATGGGCAGTGGATGTGACATTAATGTCAATTGGAGAAATACAGCCAAATGGTTTATACTGAGAAAAAATCCTGCACCACTTTAAAATGAAAATTGAAAAGGGCCATTTTGACGGAAATAGAACAGTGACATATTTGTTGTAGAGCTTTGGTGTTTTGAAGGTGTGTGAAAATGGTTCACATCTAAACGAGTTTTGTAGTTGTGATTTATTTATGCACTTAAAAATTGAGCTGATAGTTTCATTGTTTTAGTGTGTGCAGCTTTAGGTGTTTAATGCTTAATTAACAATTATTTGCCAAAGATGAAGTGAATATTAATGAATAATTCACCAATATTCACTGAGCCAGAGGTGGATAATGATTTAGTATAAATATATTGGTGATTTATTTTTAAAAAATCATATTAAAAATGAACAAACAAACAAGTAACCAGCACTTGCATGAGGCAGTGTTCATACAATGAGGACATTAAATGATGCCCACAATGATCAAGGCTTCAATGAATGTGTTTGTTAATATTGAAGTACTTGAGATAGGTCTTGGTCTCAAGACCACAATTTGAAGGTCTCAATCTCTTCTCAGAATCGACTGCATTTTTACTTGATCTTGTCTCGGATTTGGAGGATTTTTTTTCAAGACCGGTCAAGCCCACCACTGTAGGAATATCACTAAATTGCCTGTGCATTGTCTGATTCATTTGTTAACTTCATTATTATGATTCGATGTAAAACTTCATGCTTCAAATGCAACCAGTAATGTGACTCATTTCTAATTTGAAATTTATGTTACTGTTAATGGCTGCCATCCTATTTTCTTCACCCTCTTTTCTTGGTCTTAGTGCACTCTGGTCTTGGTCATGACTTGGTCTTGGTTTAGGGGTTCTTTCCTACAACACTGGTGTACAAATTTTAGTTGTGTTTTGGAAACATTTAATAACAATTAATACATGTTAACTTTGTTACTTTAACATTACTTACAGATTATTAATGCCACGTTTATTTTCCAGTTTAATGCCAAAGTATTACATTGTTATGGAAATGTCATAATGAGTAACTTGTGTCTGTAATGTAATTCAAAAAATGGCAACCCACATTTTTTTAACCTTGGGACTTCATGTTGCACTTGTCTAGGGGTTGTCAACTGGCAGACCCTGAATCAGATGCAGTAAAGTATATCAGTGGACAGAACTAAGTAGTGTAGCACAACCAATCAACATATGAAAAACAAACAAATGACAACAAAAATGGCCTGTAGTTCATCAGCTTAAATTTTCTAAATCTGATACAGGATGCAATAGTAGATCCCTAGTTTTCACAGAATTTCATAGATTTTTCACTTTATTCATCCTCTCTGGTCTGGTATATTAATTATTTGTTTATTAATTCATTTATTTACAATTTATTCATTTAAAATGTATTAATTCTTATGTTTAAAATCTATATTTTTCTGCAAAGCTGCTTTATGACAATGTCTATTATTAAAAGTGCTCTACAAATAAATTGACTTGGTATGCAAACTGGCAACATCGACTGGTGCAAAGAAAAGGTGCCAATGAAAATGGAAGGTTTAAAGACAAATGGGTAGATAAGTATGTGTTTATTCTTCCACATCACATTCAAATGTGCCTCATATGTACAGAGTCTGCATGAAGCTCAAGGGCTGCACAAAGTATAATCATGCCAAATTGTCTGATGGCTATGAACTAACCATTAATCATTAAGCATTAAAAGGCAAATTTTGTCATTGTTCATCCATCCATCCATTAACTGTAACTGCTTATCCCATGCAGGGTCCCAGGCAAGCTGGAGCCTATCCCAACTGACTATGGGTGTGAGGTGGGGTACACCCTGGACAAGCTGCCAAGTCATCGCAGGGCTGACACATAGAGACAAACAACCATTCACACTCACAGTCAATTTAGAGCCGCCAATTAACCTAACCTGCATGTCTTTGGACTGTGGGACAAACCGGAGCACCCAGAGGAAACCCACGCAGACAAACTCCACACAGAAAGGCCCCTGTCAGCCACTGGGCTTGAACCCAAAACCTTCTTGCTGTGAGACAACAGTGCTACCCACTACACCACCATGACGCCCTGTCATTATTCAGTCATGTTAATTCCTTATTTGGATCTTTCTAAGCAAGGAATTGTATGTAAATGGACTTTTACATTTTTGTTAAACACCTCTACACGACTTTATATATTTGTTAGATTACATTACAGGCATTTAGCAGATGTTCTTTTCCAGAGTGATGTACAATAGGACCCTGACATACCCACAGCAGTGGGCACTCTGGAGAGCAGTTGGGGGTTAGGTGCTTTGTTCAAGGGCACTTCAGTCATTCCTGCTGGTCCAGGGAATCAAACCGGCAACCTTTTAGTTCCAAAGCTGCTTCTCTAACCTTTAGGCCATGGTTTCCCCAGTAATATTATAATTTATCATATTCGTGTTACTAATACAAATCTATACCATGTTGCTGATGTTAATACAACTAGATTGCTATATATTTTTCTTTTGTGTGCCTGTTTCTGTTATTGATCCTTCTAAGGTATCCATTTTTAGGAAATGAGGCTTTAGGAATCTAACTATGTGGGTCTCATGTACTACACTACCAAAACCACAGGTGTTAAATTTGCACCAATGTGCATCTACATGCTTGCAGACTCTTCATCATGCAGGTACCTGCTCTTCTCCATCCCACAGTCTTTTTTAAACATAGCTGTTCCTCTGAGTACTGCTGCTCCTACCTCAATGAGCTGTTTCCATCATCATTCTGCCCTCCCACTGCTTGCCTGCCTGTGGTTGCCATGATACATCGTCATAAACACACGGGCTTAGAATACAAATGTGAAGGGGAGACAGAGAGGGCTAACTACACAATGTGGATGAAGTAAAGGCAGACCTATGAAGCTCTCTGAGCTCTGTGACATATGGAATGGCAGTTCTAAATTATGTTTGATTTTATGCTATTGCATTTCTGTGGAACTTTCTTGAAGCTGAGCTGATTATATTGATTAAGTATATGGTACAAATGAATAATTAGTTGGGATAAACTGCAGTTGCTCCCTCACACCTACACAATTCCTCTCTTACTCCAAGCTGGACAACACAATTCAGAGGAAAGCTCAATCACAAGGCTTGATTTACATTATTCAGTTAATTCATGCTAGGCCCCCGTTAGATAGATAGATAGATAGATAGATAGATAGATAGATAGATAGATAGATAGATAGATAGATAGATAGATAGATAGATAAGCAGTGGGATGAAAATATAATGAACTCAGATTGAAACACAAGCGGGATGCCTGCCAGGAAGCAGAGTAGGACCTATTTTTGCCAGGCAAATCAATGAATAAGTGCATGCAGGAACATTTCTCTGCTTTCACCACTCAGAATTTGAACTGCAGGTCAGATCCAATGGGAGAACATGACATGGTCGGCAGGCAGGAATAGCTAATCATCTCATTACCAGAATATGTGGCAGGGTTCCTGTAAGGATTCATGTGCTAAAAAAAATATATATATACCAATCTTTCCAAAACTATGGCAGCCATGTAACATGTTTCTTTTGGAAAAAAATTCCAGCGCAATCATCTGTCATTTTATGCTTGAAGATAATGTTCTGTTCATTTGGAAAAATATTCCTTTATTCAAAGAACAATTATATCACTTTCTCGGAAGACACATATCAGCATAATACCTTCAAATGTGAGCTTGCAAGATATTTTATTTTATCTTTTTCCCCAGCATCTTATTGATTTTAAAATGTTGCCTTGTGAGTTTTGTTTGCACATTAATGTACTGTTAAGTAAAAGAGCCCTTTAATTCCCTGCCAGATTTCCATGGATGCTTCAGGCAATACTTACTATTGATGTGACATCCCCTAATAGTCCTTGTTTGCTTGTTACCATGTCACTAATGCACAATCTACTATGTGCATTTGTGGAACAAATTTCCATCTGATTCAGAAATCACAAGAATATGTGCACTTCCCAATACTTTAAACAGTCCACTGATCTTTTCATTAGAGCCTCCTAGTTGATGCATAAGATCCTTAAATAAAGTATGTATCAGAGGAAACAAGGAAAAAAGTTAACAATATAACAAGATAGAAAGATGAATTTGCTGAATACATTACAAATTCATTCTGAAAGCCACTCTGTGCACATCTCAGTTGTACATAACTACAAGGATTAAATGGGCCCTGTTTGCCAAGTTTCATTAGTCACTAGAACACAAGGGAACTTGCAATTATCCTGAGACCATGTTCTCTGTTACCACTTGTTTTGTGTACAAGAGCCCCAGCTATTCCTGTTGTGTGAGATCTAATTGACAAAGTACAGCTTAGGTTTTTTCAGGCAATACTGAATAGGAAAAAAAAGGACAACATAGTGGGAAAGCAAGAGGATATACAGTGAAAAACTGCCAGCATGTTTATTCAGCCCATCTGCTCAAGAGTCTAGCCAATTTTCTTGATGGATCTACAAATGTGCACCCTGTGAAAATGAAAGCATTAACTAACAGCTGATTAGCTGAAGCAGAGATTCAGCTGTGAGTCCTAGTTATGACATAGTGGTTATGTATATGTTCATGTCACAGAGCCAAGTAACTTGGCAACTAATTGACAATCTTGCAAGACAGTTCTAGAAAAGAACTTTAAAAAAACCTCATATTAGTCAAGGAAGACATTGGAGGTGTTTGCTTTTTAAAACTAACATTGGTCTCATATGGAAAGGCTCAGATTAACAAAAAAACAAAAACCCAACCAACCAATCAACCAACCAACTAAACAAAAACCTGACATGCTTTTGTCAAAAGCTTTGAACCAGGGGTACATCCATCCTTCCACCTCACCTGCATCGGTTGGCTTCTTCTTTGTGGAGAAGGGAGGAGGTCTTCAACCATGCATTGATTAAAGGAGCCTCAACCAAATCAATACTTCTATCCTCTTCCACTGGTTCCCTCAGCCCTTGAACAACTATGTGCTGCAAAAATCTTATCCAATCTAGATAGACTTACACAGTTCCTACCATCTAACCCGAATCAGAGAAGAGGATGAGTGGAAGATGACCTTCAGTAACACTGCCAGTCATTTTGAATACCAGGTAATGTTGTATGACCTTTCTTCAGCACCAAGCATTTCCAGTGTTTGATAAATTATGTGCTCCGAGACATGTTTGGGAGATATGTCATTGCCTACTGTACATCGATGACATCCTGATTTACTCCCCAGACAAGGGAAGTCATCTTAGACACATCAGATCGATACTCTCCTGTCTTCTCAAAAAACACCTGTATATGAAGGCCAAAAAGTGTGAATTCCATGTACATCAGATTTCCTTTTTGGGGTATATTATCAGCACTGAGGGAGTCAGTATGGACCAGTCCAAAGTATCAGCTGTCATGTCCTGGCCAATTCCAGCCTCTGTCAAGGAACTACAGTGTTTTCTGGGCTTCACCAATTTCTATCGTCACTTCATTAGGGGCTTTAGCACCATCACCACACCACTAACCTCTCTCCTAAAGAATGGACCCCAGCGCCTCCAGTGGAATCCAGAAGCAGAGGAAGCCTTCAAGAAACTCAAGGCCATTTTTACTATGGCCCCCATACTTCAGCATCTTGATCCTGCTAAACCATTTGTAGTAGAAGTGGATGCATCTGAGACTGGAGTAGGAGGTATGCTCTCCCAACAATTCAGGGAGAAGCCCAAGCTGCACCCAGTGGCGTTCTTTTCAAAAAAGCTCACATCCATAGAGAGGAACTATGACATCAGCAACAGAGAACTACTAGCAATTAAGTTAGCCCTGGAAGAATGAAGACATTGGCTGGAGGGAGCCATGCACCCCTTTGTTATCTTAACTTATCATAAGAACCTTGAATACCTCAAGAAGTTTAAACATCTCAACCCACGTCAAGCTAGATAGGCATTGTTCTTCACACATTTTAATTTCATAATATCCTTCTGTCCTGGCACCAAGGCAGATGCACTATCCAGAATTCACAGTTCCTCTCCACACACCTCAGAACCATACCCTATCCTAGCACTCAAATGTTTTGTTCAGGTAATCACATGGGATTTGGACAAGGAAATAAAGGAGTCACAACCTCGGACACTTCCAGAAAACTGTCCCCCCCCAGTCTCCTGTACATCCCACACAACTTCAGAGGCAGGCTCATTGCTTGGGCTCATGCATCTCCTGCCACAGGCCACCCAAGCAACCACCATACACACCAGCTGCTGAGGAATAAGTACTGGTGAGAGGACATGGTGATGGAGATCAACCACTTTGTGTCCTCGTGTTCAGAGTGTGCACAAGCCAAGGTACCATGAACTTCACCCACCAGAAAATTATGCCCCCTCTCTGTATCCCAAAGACCCTGGTCCCACCTGGCTGTCGATTTCATCACTGATCTTCCTCCTTCCCAAAGCAACACAACTATCCTGGTCATCATCGACAGATTTTCCAAAGCCCTCAGACTCATCCCATTACCTGGTTTTCCTACAGCCTTCCAGACCACTGAACTCATCTTCCAGCACATGTTCATATATTTTGGCTTTCCTGAGGATATTGTCAGTGACTGTGGGCCTCAGTTCATCTCGTGACTCTGGTCTTGTTTCATGGAATGATTAGGAATCTTGGTGAGTCTCACCACTGGCTATCACCCACAATCCAATGACCAGGTTGAACGGGCCAACCAGGAAGTAGGGTGCTTCCTACAGATCTTCTGCAAGCGGAACCAGGGGGAGTGGGGGCATGATTCCTTCCATGGGCCAAGTATGCACAAAATTCGCTCAAGCACTCAGCAATGCAACTAACCCCATTTCAGTGCATATTCAGCTCCT
>JAODVO010000019.1:27787960-27800102 GCA_025400055.1 Notarius lentiginosus
ACCTGCATGTCTTTGGACTGTGGGGGAAACCGGAGCACCCGGAGGAAACCCACGCGGACACGGGGAGAACATGCACAGAAAGGTCCTCGTCGGCCACTGGGTTCAAACCCAGAACCTTTTTGCTGTGAGGTGACAGCGATAACCACTTCACCACCGTGCTGGCCCCATTGAAGAACCCTCTTTTCTCAAAGAGTACACATACTTCCACAATACTTTTTGGACACTTAATTAATTAGAATTTTGAAACAAATTGTGTCATGGATCAGTGTCCCATCCAGCATGTATTCTCCACTCTGGAGAGGCTCATGATCTTGATAGGAAACTGGAGATCAACAAATGAATATAAAAGAAATGGCATGCAATTTTGCATGATGGATTATAATCTGCAACTTTTGAATCTTTGGAATAACATTTGGAATATGGATCTTTTAGCTTTGTATAGAAAATATCAAGAAAAAGTAACTATTTGAATTGGAACATTTGTTCTGGCAACCTTAGTGTCTATGTTGATACTGTAGGTAAGGAAGATTATAGAAAGTACATGATGAATTTTATACAATTCTGTGGTAGCCTTGCGATGACCTGGCGACTTGTCCAGGGTGTACCCTTCCTCTCGTCCATAGTCAGCTGGGATAGGCTCCAGCTTGCCCGCGACCCTGCACAGGATAAGCGGTTACGGATAATGGATGGACGGATGGACAACTCTGTGGTTTTATAAACCACATAAGAGTTTTTAATGTTTTATTTTGGTAAACTGTGAATTTGAACACCCATGATTAGCACTACTCCAAAGGCAACAGTTAAATTTTTTTTGCTTTTTCAGCCATATTGTTTCAATAAGTTGTAATATTTTCAGTGTGAAATGAACATGCATGCAGATCCATCTAGTCTAATTCCTTGTATTTAGTTTGCCAAGTCCCATATGTAACTGTATGTATGTGTCTATATCTGTGTGTAGCCATTGACATAGACGCTGTGGGTTTAGAGTCGGAGGAGCCTGAACCTCCTCCTCCTCCTCCCCCCCAGCAGCGTTCTCCTAAAGCCAGCCCAAACCAAGTCATATCCACTTTAACCCGTGAGAAACGAATGCCCTTCTTTAAGAAGGTAACCCGAGAGGCGGGTCCTCCTGTTTTTTCGCACTCCTCCGTACGGTTGTATGTCTCTCCAGCAGCACGCGGTCTGCGTCCACCTGTCTGTCCATGCAACACCTCTGTCTGTATGACCGCACGAGAGCAATAAGCATGCTCGCCTAGCTAACCGGTTTACTTTGTCCCCTCTGTCTGCTCTTCCTTCTCTCCATTTCTGGCCTCAAATTCCCCCTCTGCTATCCTCCTCTGCTCTCTGCTTCTTCTTTCCTTTTTCTCCTTTTTCACTTAACCCTTTCACTTCCTTTTTGTCATTCTCCCTCGCTCCCTCTCTCAGCTAAGCAGAAGCTAAAGTCGGTAAGTTAGGCTGCTATAAGGACGTGTAGGAGTCTCCTGAAGCCTGTAAGGCCCACTGGAGTCTCTGCATTGCTGTGTGTTTTTCTTTCCTCCCCATTAATCTTCCTCTGTGATTGAGTGTGTATGTAATACCGTGAATGGGACCTCAGTTCATTGGTATTTAATTTTCTCAAGTGGTTCACATGTAATGTAAAAACGGAATGTTTGTTTTGTCTCTCCTGACGTAAAAGCTTTTTATATAAAACAACACACTGAACATCAGCTATACGGAGGCAATACCCTCAGGACCTTTCTAAGCAAATTAGAAATGAGATATAGGAGTGTACTGTATGTTCATTTGTGGCTTATTTGTTATTGTTTTGCATTACTAGACAACTCGAGTTCCCATTCACATTCGTGTGACAAAATTGTGTCCTATTCCTGCTTGCTTGACTAACACGTGTTTGTTGTGCACTGTTTAATGCGCTGATCGTGTCAATGATACCAAACTGATACTGTACTACATGCCTTTGATCAAATGTGATGTCTGTGATCATCTTTACTGTTGAATATATCTAAAAAATAAAGCATGATCACACTCAGAAAGAAGACCTGTTCTTGTGTTAGTAGTTAGTTCTTTTTAGCATTTGTGTATTATTATTATTATTATTATTATTATTATTATTATTATTATTATTATTATTATTGGGCCTTAGTTATCAAAAAAAAATTTGCAAAGTTGTGGGTAAATGTTTTGGTAGGTCAAACTGAACTCACAAATTGCTGCCGGTTTTACAAAACCGTCAGTAATGCTGAGTTTCTTTGTACTCCGGTGCTGATAAATGCCGACCGCCTATATACAGTATTACCAAGCATATTCGCAGCACAGCTGTTTTACATTGTAGCAACAGCCGCAAAAGTCTATAAAAGGCAAAGCTCACAGAGAAATGATGGTTGTGAAAGAACACTTCTTAATGGCAGAGTGTGCAAAATCTTCCAATAGTGCAGCTCAGCCACTGCAGCAGTTCAGCTACCATAGACACCTGTAGATAAACTCCATATTTACTGTAAAGGGTGCCATTTCTTATTTGAAGTGCTTGTTTTATTTGTCGAAATTGATGGATTTGTTTTGGATTGCTTTCAAGCCATTAAACCTTTTTTTTTTTGGCAAATTTGTAATAAATAAGCTGTTCAGGCTTGACAACATAATTTGTATTGTTAAGCCAGTTCTATGGTTTGAAGTCCGTCAGTTGAGGTTCACATTAGTGAGACTCCTTATGGCCCTGGTCATGCTATTGATCCCACTCCAAAAAATTTCACATCTAAGCTCCTGTTAGATCGTGTTAGATATTTACTGTATCACCAAAAGCACAACATGTCCTAATAGTGTTCATATAGGGCTAGCTTGGGTAGCATGATGATTTTTTTTTTCTGATCTATTTCCAGGTGACCCCAGTCACCTCCCATTTGGCCATATGCCTTGTTGCAGGCAGATATAGGACCAGTTAGGAACTGTTCATAGTTTTTGCCGGTTTGGCATAGCCTTGAAATTTCCAGTTGGTTGGACTACTAAGAGTTAATAGTTTAAATGTAGTAAGATTCAAGCTGCATGTTGAATGTCAGTCTCACCAGATGCAATGCAAGCCCATGGTTCCGTATGTGACGTTTTCCGCAAATAACTTTAAGTTATTTCTAGTAGGCTACTGTGTCCCAACAGGTAAGAACTGGAGTCCCTTACAAAAAAGAAGTTTATTCAAGTGTGCTTCCAGTATACTTATTTTAAACTAAAAATAAGAGAGTATGCTTTCAGTTTACTTTTTTTTTTGTATTTATCAGAGATACACTTAATAAAGTTATTCATAAGTATACTTGGCTTATCCTGAAAAATATATAGAAAAGTCTAAGTATATTAAGCTTATACTTAAACTTTTGATCAAGATATACTTAACAAAAGCGTAATAAAGTATTAAAATATTTGTGCCTTATGTTTAAGTGTACTTGTCCTGGAGTTGCACTTATCCTTTTGATAGTAGCCTATAAAATACTTCTTTTTCACACATATTGGCTTCTTTGTGAAATAAATCCCATCTTTTAAACCTACATGTACCATAGGTTTGTGGTCAGCTCTGGGGTGGAATAGCTTAAGAGTAAACTGGAACTTAAACTTAGCTTTTATATACAGAGTGTTATTAACTAGATGTATATAACCAGTAACTAATAGTATATTTCCAGTATACTACAAAGTATACTTTAGTAAACTAAAAAGTGGACAAGTATAAAACAAGTAAACAGTATGTTTCCAGTATACTATGAAGTATGCTTTTGTAAGCTAAAGAGTGGACTACAACTATAGAACTAATAAACTATTAGTATAGAAGTTTACTTGTGGTACACTTGCAGTACAAAATAAAAAAAAATACTAGTTGTATACTCAGAGTTTACTTCTCTTAGACTTAAAGTATACTTTTTACAAACTAAAAGTGGGCAAATTTAGTCCCAAGAAGTATTAGATTAGTTTACTTACAAGTATACTGTAAGTACATTGATATCAGTATACTGGGTACACAAAAGTATACTTTAGGAAATATACTTAAGTAGACTTCTTTTTGATCGGGAAATTCTCTCTCTCTTGTCTAAAGACTGCAACTGCTAAGAACAGTAGAACACACTCAAGTCTCCATCATTGAACAGTTAATAACTTCAGTTTGATATGATAGACTAATGATTCTTGTGCTCAAGTTCATTTTAACCCACTTGACTCTCCTGTTTGACTCTAGTATACAGTTATAAAGGATGTTCTCTTTAAGTCTGGTTCCTCTCAAGGTTTCTTCCTCTTGTCACCTCAGTGCACCATTTCCTTGCCACTGTTGCTTCTAGCTTGCTCATTAGGGATAAATCTAAATGTAAATTCTATATCTGGATTTCTGTAAACTGCTATGGGGGTACTTCAGAAAGTTCTTGGCCTCACCTGGAAACAAGCGGTGTAACTCCCATTTTGGGGCATAACCGTAAATAAAGCCTTATATCACGGTTAACAAATGTGTCTTTGAACTGTTGCCCCACACACCTTACTCACCCCTCACCCAAACTGGCACCGTCTGACTTCTATCTGTTTCCCAAACTGAAATCCCACTTGCGTGGTCGCCATTTTCAGAGTGATGATTTAAGTCATCCATGTTTCTGAGGAGGATCTGGAGGCTCAAGATGTGGCCTTCTACGAAGGGATAGTGAAGCTTGAACATCAGTGGACCTGTGACGTTTTCTGAGTGAGGCCGAGAACTTTTTGAAGTATGTGACTGCTATGTCCATTGTTAAAAGTGGTATGTAAATAGAATAGAAGAGAATTGAACTCATTAGCAACAACAACAGAAATTTCCAGTGACTGAATTGAAAGGATATAGGATAATCAGCTTGTCCAGCAGCTCTTTGGAGGACAGTAGTAATCTGTGCATGGTGAGGGTGATGTTCAAAAGATGGTTGCTGTGGCAAATATTACCATCATCATCTGCAGAAGAAAAGATTTCAAGAATACATGTGCACAAGATTGATCTTTCCTCTTGATGGACTTTTGACCAATTCTGCACTCCTGCAGGTTTAACCAAACCCATCTATATGTGAAGCTACTGTATTACTTTTGTCTGTAGGCTCCCACAGTATGTTCTAATAACCACAGCTGGTTCTATTTCTAGATTATAAATAAATGACTAGTGTAAACCTTAATCACCTTGACCACCATAAAGCATTCATTGAAGATGAAATAATGAACAGGATCAATGGGTTTTGCAACACCGATGCTGAGTGCCATCCACTGTGTCCAATACACTCCCATGTTAATGAACAAAGCCTTTCTTTTTACCTGCAAGCTTTATAACTGAATATAATCTTGTGACCCAGTATGTACATGAAGAACTTTGGAGAGTTGGTCCTTTTACCACGAATTAGGACAAACAAAAATGTCATTAATGTCACTCAATGTACGAATCTCATTTCCAGAAAAGTTGGAACATTTTCCAAAATGCAATAAAAACAAAAATCTGCGATTTGTTAATTCACGTGAACCTTTATTTAACTGGCAAAAGTGCAAAGAAAAAATATTCAGTTATTTTACTGACCAACTTAATTGTATTTTGTAAATATCAATGAAGTTAGAGAATTTAAAGCCTTGAATTTTATCTTTACTACATACTTCTGGCAGTTAAATAAAGGTTCATTTGAATTAACAAATCACAGATTTTTGTTTTTATTACATTTTGGAAAATATTCCAACTTTTCTGGAAATGAGGCTAGTAAGAACAGTCACAACCAAATAAAATGAGATGCTTTGAAGGAACCAAGGGAAAGAAAAATCAGATGTTTTGAAAATGTAACTTTAAAAAAAAAGATTTAATGACATTAATCAAGCCATTTGAGGAGGGGAAAAATCACCAGGTACTGTATTTAAACCACTGATTTTAATTTACGTGTTACTCACTTGTTGAACTTTTACTCACACATTCTATATTACACGTTTTATTTCTGTCTTTGCACTTGTCTTGTGAAGGCTGGGTGTGATGTAGGGCGTATGATGTCATGCTATTGATTCGACCCTCGGTGAACTTCAAAGACTGACCATTATCTGAGAGGCCTCATTTGGAGAAGTGACCTTTCTGAAAAATGCAGTGGCTTCCAGGTAATCGTATTAGTTCTGTTGGATTTTGTCACCTTTCAAAAGGCTACTAAACCACAGGAAGCTTTCTGATGTGAGAATTGAGCATCAACACCTGCCATTTTACATTTTAACTCATACTACAACACTATTATTAGCCTCTCAAATGCAAGCTAATGTCAAATAAGTCAAGTCAAAGTCCCTCTCATGCCAGAATCTGGTCTTCCCAGGCAGTCTCCTGTCCCAGTACTAACCAGCTCTTTAAGGCGTATGGGCGCAGCACCGATCTCCATTTTGATAGCCCTCAGCCTCTCGCCTATACAGTTAGGGTTACAGTGGGGGGCTAGTCCTCCGGTAACCACAAGAGTTTGACTTCCCTACTCACATCTGTACTGCAGCATGCCTTACCAGATGATAGTAAGTACCATTTTTATGATGGTCTTTGGTATGACCCGACCGCAGTAGAACTGCAATCTCCCAGTCGAGAAACAGACAAGCTAACCACTAGGCCAACTCGCGGTAGTTTTTTCTCATGGTATATCAAATATATTCCATTCAGCTAGCATGATATTGAACTCCTCTTCGACTAGCTGAATGGAATATATCTGATAGATATAATTAAATATTACCAGCCAATATTATTTAATTATCACTGTTAATTTTTTTCCCCCCCAGTTTTGTTATGAGTCATCTTCGTGACACAAGCCTGGATGTGCTTATCTATCTGTTTAAAAAGACTTGCCAAGTGCAAAATTTTTAAACTTTGTTTTTGGTCTCCTTGGTGTTAGAGTATCTGTAGAGATCAGAATGTAATTATTTGCAGTGAAGATGGAATATGAGTAAAGTGTCTGTTAACGGAGATAAAATAGAAAATAAATCTACTCATTCACTCCCATGACCATTAGACAAGGTGAGGAAGCACAATGACTAGCCTGAGATATGCGATATGAGAAGGTGGAATTGAGTTTTTCTGTCAGAGATCGTTAAAGAATCTGTGTCCATCAACGTTAATGAAATATGCTGAGCTAATTGTACTGTCGCAAGTAGTTGTCAAGTAGATCTCGTACCGACAGGGCAAAATTGCATGATCTTGGTGTGTTCTTCATTTTTTCCTCTAGATCTATCCCCATTCTGTTCTGACATACTACCAAACTGAGAATAGTGTGCTCAAGTCAGACATCACTACCAAATTAAATAACAATGACAGCAAATCATGTTACCATTAACTCAAATAACAAGCCTATTAATATTGTTCTGCGGATTAATCGTGTTTTGTAGACAGGAACAGTAAACATTTAAGATTCTCCAATTTTGCTCAGATCGAATTAGTGTTTATCTCATTAGAGGCTCATCTGGAACGAGGAAGCAGCCACACCATGTGATCTCAGAAGTTTAGTAAACACTCTGTCCCTTTTGGCTTTCAAGTCTAATGACCTAGAATGACTAACAATGTTTACTAGTGAAGAGAAATAATGAGAGTTTTGTTCAGATTGCTGCATCTCAGCAAACACCAAAGAGGAAGCACGTTGCGAGGGAGATGAGCCTAGCACTTCATCAGCTCCAACATTGTTTTCCTAATGATGGCTATAATTGCATGTACAACCAAACTGATTCTGAGAACTGGCAGAATGACTAACCAAAAGAACAATTTTGGAGTTTCTTTTGTTTATGCAGTTTGCATTTTCCTCACTCAAAGACTCTGCAGTCTGTCTGCTCAGCATGGAAGAGACATGAGTTACGTCAGAGGTCCTGACCACAGTAATGACCCTTTCCTCACTCTTAGACGAGAACAAAGAGAAGGAACCGTGGTGAGTTTCCTCCCAGACAAAGCGTGGAATTAAGGTCAACAAGTGGGCAGGGATGGTCAGCAGGTCAGCAGTGACGGACTAAGTGCATTGTTGGTGGAACAAGAAAATATGGATTAGGGTGGACCACTGTGCTCAACCGAAATCCCCCACTGCTATTATTTATGCAGATCTCACCAATCCCCCTTCATGCACTTTCTAACCCCCAACCCTCCCATTCATCCTTATGTCATGGGCTTGCTGTGTTCAGTGCGCTGTCAAGTCTTGGTAACAGTCTGATCTGGGTAGGTCCAGCTACCTTGTGCAGACAGTAGCAATTATCACAATCAACAGCTCTGCCCAATTATAACTTCCTGCTCATTATGCCCCAGGGGCCCCGCAGTGCGACTTACAAGGAAATTAAGTGGCCACCTCGTTTTGCATAACTTAATTTGAAATGACAGGGTATGACATGGGGGGCTTCTGACCCTGCCAGCAACCGCCCCCATGTGTGGCAACAATTTACACTACCAAATTGCTTCCAGGCTGCCCTTCATGGAGGCAAGGATGAGTCCTTGTGAAACACTAGCACCTTCCAATGTCCAGTCCAGTAACACAATCCAGTACAGGAATCATCCATTTCCTGCTTCGTTCCTATTTTGACTATTCAGAATGCTGAAATACGCTGGAACAAGCAGGGGTGCATAATTAAAACGTCATTGCTAGCTTTGCTTAAAGACATGGTATACAATGTGAATGTAATCAAATACAAAAGCATTATTCAGTATAAACTGGTCATGTGTTCTCAATAGAAACAAATCCAGATATGAATAGGAAGCGCATTATACATCTTTTTTTAGAAAGCTTGCTGGGAAGTTTCACAGGGCATCCTGTTGAGTCTGAAGCTCTCCACAAGGACTGGGATGCCATGGGACGTAACAAAAAAAGTTGCACAAATGGGAGGTTTTCATTTTCATGCAGGCACAATGGTTTAAATTAGGCTACTAGTTTGTTTATGCTATGGGAAACAGAGCTAGCTAAATTTGTTCGAAAACTTCACAGGCAGGTACAAACGGAATAAAATCTGCTTGAAAAGGTTTTTTAAAACCAGAAAAGTCCTGCGTGCATGTCTAGTTCCGAACAATTATGAACTGGAGTGATGTAGCTGAGGTTGAGGAACTGTTAGAGCCAAACTTTGGATTTAAATCAGAATACAGATATGCAAGAAGGTGAACATGGTTGCTTGCTGCATGGTTGGTCATGATGGAAGGTAGCAGTTCTACTCCTCATATAAAAAGCTATTTCTTTCAGACCGTGCTCTATTCAATTACTATATTCTGCATAATAAATACATCTCAACTTAGCGCTTCGCATTGCGCAACAAACAATAAGATGCAACAAAAGCTCATTGTTCATTGTGGTGAATGGCAGGAATTCAATTAACATTAAGCGTGCACATTATCTGCAAGTTCCAGGTGAGGAAACAGGAAGCATTGTGAAACAGGTTCTTTAAATCGTGGATGAAAATGAAGAGTCGTGTGCTTGTGTGGGCTTTTTTTTAATTTTATTTATTTATTTATTTATTTTATTTTACATTCTGCTGAAAGAAAATGTGTTACGGTAACTTTGCTCCCTGATTAGAACAAAGCCAAGAGGGAAAAAAAATGCAGTATCTCACAACGCTTGCTGTCTTTTTCTGTTAGACTCCTCACTGTTTGGGATTTTTTTATTTAATATTTTCCTCTAGTTCAAAAAAAGGAGAAGAAAACTAGGGGAAAAGAGCCTATTTCATTAATGTGGGACTGATAAATTGTAGCCAGGCATAATTAAAGTTAACAGATGAGGACATATGTAGAAATGTTTTGTTAGCAGGCTGAGAGATGGATGAAGGCAGTGAGTAATTGCTTTGGATTAATTATTTGGATATGGAGCGCTCGCGAGTGTGCCGCTCCTGAGGGGGTTCTGGGATAGCGGAGGGACGGAGGGAGAGAAAGAAGGAGGGATGGATGAGAACGTGTCCACGGCTAGCATCTCAGTCCAGGCACTGATAGCAGGACAGGCCCTAGTTGGCTGAGCTATTTAAAAGTGTGCTCAAAAACTCCGATAATCACCAACGAAAACGCCTGACCAGTGAGAGGGGGGAAAAGACGTTTCTTGATTAGAGAGGTTAATCAGCTTCGAGATGGGGGTTTCTATAAAAAAAAGATAAAATAAAAAAAAATCTATATTAAAAAAGGCAAGAGCAAAGAAACCCGCCTCTGAAGATACTGAAGCTGTTTAAAATAAAGTTGATGAAATTACTTTTTTGCCCCGTTTAAGAGCAGACTAGAAACTTTTCTAAAAAAAGCAAGTACGATACGTACTACAGGTTTAGTATTACATTTCATATGAGAGTGCAATAGGACTGTTTAGTTTTACTGTAGTGAACATTGTGTACACATGAATCTGTGCGCACAGCCACTGCTAAACAGTAAAAGGTGAAAAAACAACCCCCACACCATTCCCCAGCCGTGGTATTACTCTCCCAAGCATCCAAGCGTAACCCCTACCTCTCACCCACAAAAAAGAAAGGCTGAGTGAATAGCAGTGGGGGGATGAAAAGAGACTCCCAGAGCAGGTAGAGCCATCTGTCTAAAATATCCAACCCAGATGTCAAGGAATCAGGCACTGACCAGGATCGCCTTACATAAGTAGTTTACCATGTGAAGAAATAATTTTGTCATATTAATTGACGGTAAACTTTCCCAAGAATTCTGGACCCCTGACTGCTGCCTCACAGGTGGCTTCTTTCACTCACGGGGAACAAAGTGGGGTAACCGGACTCTGATCAAAAGAAAGATTGACATAAATAAAGAGTCTTCAGGAATGCATTGTGCAAACAAAATATGAACAGGGCCTCCAAACATTCTTCTGAAACGCTATGGGGGGAGCCAGAGCTCAGGGGGCATGAGCGAGGGAGGGAGCGAGGGGAGTGAAAAAAAGGATCCATTTTCTATCCTCTATCGAATGGTGTATACTGGGCGTGTGCTCTGGAGCGACCAAAGGAACATCAGTGAGACTATGGACAGTGAGGAAGAGAAAGAAGTACAGAATGCTTGGCTTGTCAATGACAAGTGCACTTTGTAGTGCAAAGATGCGCATTGGAGCACCACATCTAAGGTTTCCTGCTTTTGTATTCAGGTTAGTGTTTCATTTCTTAACACGAACATGCCATGTTTAAATGAGGAGTGGCATCCAATCCGAAACATCCCAAGCTTTTGATATGAAAGCTCGAAACTCTGTTTGCTTGCCCAGGTTTACTCTGTCTGCCATGAAACACAAACGTGCCCCTTCGATACATTGCACTGGCTATGCTCTCTGTTTGTCTCCATGTAAGGAATTAAGCCTATGAAGGAAAACAATGTGCCATTGCTTGTGTATACAATACCATAAGAGGACTTCACGGGTGGCAGGGTTAGATCAGTAAGCCTCCTGACAAGGCCTCTACTTTTAGAATTCCCAAAACAGAGTGAAAAATGGAACAGAAACCTAACATATGAAATTCATACACACACTACCCAGCTAACCGAAGTACACTGTTATCACATAGCTACAACACTTCCTTAGAAGAAGAAGCCTTTATTTGTCGCATGCACACAAGTACAGTGAAGTTCCTCCATTGCATTTAACCCATCTGAAGCAGTGAACGCACACATCCACACAGAAGTAAGCAATGAGCACACACATACCCAGAGCAGTGGGCAGCTATGCGAAAGCGCCCGGGGAGCAGTTTGGGGTTAGGTGCCTTGCTCAAGCGCACTTAAGCGATGATACAGAGGGAAGGGAAAGTGCTGTTCATTCACTCAAATCCCCTCACATTTTGAACCGGCGACACTTTGGGCCCAAATCTGCTTCTCTAGCCTTCGAGCCATGGCTACCCCAATTACCAAAGCAACATCATAGACAATTATGTAACTGCTTATATTGTGGCAAGAAGAAAAGTAAAAATTCCTGGGTACCTCCTAGGAATGTACCTTTGTGATGGGGTGAATTGGCTTGAGTCATGTTACTGTATGGCAATACACTGGAACTCCATACTGGTGTGAGCTGGTCCTAGTGATTATGTAGTTATAGCTCCATAACATTTCGAATATGTCAATTGGTACGAGTCATAGTATAGCTATGTAACATCATGGTAGTTTGAGTAGATATTAGTCATGTTACAGCTATGTAGTTCATCCATCCATTATCCGTAACCGCTTATCCTGTGCAGGGTCGTGGGCAAGCTGGAGCCTATCCCAGCTGACTATGGG
>JAODVO010000019.1:28532896-28542963 GCA_025400055.1 Notarius lentiginosus
GTCAGCTGGGATAGGCTCCAGCTTGCCTGCGACCCTGTAGAACAGGATAAAGCGGCTAGAGATAATGAGATGAGACACTTGTGTGGCTTGATATGTCTTCTGCTGCTATTCACTGTGCTGCTGCAAACAAGAAATTTCCCCACTGTGGGATAATTAAGGTCTTCTAATCTAATCTGAAGGGAGGGGGATAATACTGGTTTACCTCCCGTCTGTCTGTATCTCCGTCCATCCGAAACTCCCTTTTTCTCAGCAACCACAAATCATAGCCACTTGGTACCAAACTTCAGCTTGGGGTTCTGTACCGTGTGTACCATTTTTAGGTCTGTCACACATCGACTTCCTGTTTACCGACTGAATGCATTTACGAAACATATAGCGTGGACTTACAAAATTTTCACAACACTTTTCTCAGCAACTACAAACCACAGCTGCTTGATATTTGGTACCGAGCTTCAGCTTGGGGTTCTGTACCGTGTCTACCATTTTCAGGTCTGTCGCACATCGACTTCCTGTTTACCGACTGAACGTATTTACGAAACATATAGCATGGACTTACAAAATTTTCATAACACTTTTCTCAGCAACTACAAACCACAGCTGCTTGATATTTGGTACTGAGCTTCAGCTTGGGGTTCTGTACCGTGCGTACCGTTTTCAGGTCTGTCGCACATCGACTTCCTGTTTACCGACTGAACGTATTTACGAAACATACAGGGTGGATTTTGACGCTATTTCAAGAAGCAAAATGCTATTTCACAATGGCAGTTCACCAGGATGCTGTTTTAAATCCCTGGGGAGAGACGCGGCTCTTTACTTACTCGTTTCAGGGTTCATTATTTGTTCAAGTCAACATTCATAATAAGCGTCCTATTCCTTTGATTGCTTGCATTCTGATATAAGCGAGAGCGGGGAGATACGCAAGTGAACTGTAGCTCACAGTTGATCGTGTTTGTTTCTGCAGTGGACCTGCCTATCTGTAATAGTTTAGATTATTGTTTAGCTTTAAAGTTCCTTATGACAGTTCTGCTTTTGGTTTCTGGATACTTTTCTTCCCCCCCCAACAGGCTTTGCTCCCTGTGGGTTGTGTTCGTGTGGTACCTTACAGTACACAGTATGAAGAAGCGTATCGATGCAATTTCCTGGGTCTGAGCCCTGATGTGCAAATCCCAGCTCACGTCACTTCCTCAGGTATGGCCTCTATACCACTATACACTGCAAAACAACAGTAACATATAAGTCAAAGGTGCACCTTCCGCATGACCTTATGATTAATTCCGTAACTACTTCTTCATCTGACATTAAAGCAAGACAGTGTTGCTATTAGGTTTTGATGACTTTAATTAATTATTGTGAGTGATCAGACATTTAGCAGATGGATCACTTTCTTGGTAACTAAATGGTAAGAATATATGTGACGATCTGTTGTCTTTACCCTTGCCTTAAACCTTGCCCTCCACGGTTGGTAGCTCTTGTAAGATCGGGGAGAACTGACTGGTGGTTGAGATTTGGCAGGCGACCGAGCTGGGGAGAAAAATTTGACCGCGATGTTCCAAATACTAATGATAAATAATATAATCATAGTGGTTAAAGTTCTGCATGAGTGACCAGAATGTTCTGTTTAACACAGGACTGACGGAGAGCTGTTGTTGCGTTCATGCATAAGATCAGATTCTGCCTCACATGTAAAACAGTACTTTAAACACAATGACATTTCAGTAAACAGTACATAGACTTTATAGCATTGGCAGCAGCGGTTGGACTGTGACGTGCAACACGAGGTCTGTGTCCATTGTGTTAATGTTAGACTCTATTTCTTCTCTTTCAGAGTTCATGGTGTTGGTAGAGGTGCTAAACGTGGAACAGGGCAGTGCGTATCCTGCGTACACTGATGATGTCCTTTCACTGTACCAATTCACTATCAGTAGTGCTAATGCACAACCAACAGACAAAGGTAAGCACTGTGAAATGTAAACAGTTCACATAGAAACGCATGTGAAGCTCAGCTAATGGCATGATACGGTGTGTGTCTTTCTCTTCGACTATAAATCTGCAGGACCGACGCTGTTGAATAAGATCGAGCTGGCACTGGTGAATGAGAATCTGTCTGTGGAGGTGGTGTCTCACTGCCTGCTCTGTCTAAAGGAGGAGTGGATGAAGTCAGTGCAACTCTAACCTTTAACTCTTACATACCACCTTATTTCCAGAAAAGTGGGGATATTTTCCGATATGCACTAAAAACAGAAATCTGTGATGATGCTAATTCACATGAACCTTTCATTAACTGACAAAAATGTACAAAGAAAAGATTTTCAATAGTTTTACTGACCAACTTAATTGTATTTTGAAAATATAAACAAAGTTAGAATTTAATGTCTGCAATACACTCAAAAAAAAAAAAGTTGGGACAGAGGCATTATTACCATTTTATTACATCACCTTTCCTTTAATAACACTTTTTAATCGTATGGGATCTGAGGATATGAATTGTTGCAATTGGAAGTTTTGTCCATTCTTGCTTGATACAAGACTTCAGCTGCTCAACAGTCTGCGGTCACCGTTGTCTGATTCTCTTCAAGATGCCACATACATTCTCAATAGGAGATAGATCTGGACTGGCAGCAGGCCAGTCAAGCACACGCACTCTGTGTCTACGAAGCCACGCTGTTGTAGCCTGTGCAGAATGAGGCCTGGTATTGTCCGGCTGAAATAAGCATGGACTTCCTGGGAAGAGATGTTTCCTTGATGAATGTCTTTCTAAAATCCCAATATATGCCCTAATATATAAATGGTACCTTCACACATACAACTCACTCATGCTGTGGGCACTCATCTGACCACGGCACATGTTTCCACTGTCTTTTGGTCCAACTGAGATGAGTTCAGGTCCAGAAAAATCGGTGGCATTTCTGTACAGAATTGTTTAATGGCTTCCTCCTTGCGTAATATAGTTACAGGTTGCATTTCTGGATGCAGCGGCAGATTGTGTTAAGTGGCAAGGGTTTTCCGAAATACTCCCGATACCATGTGGTTATATTTGTCACATTAGCATGACGATTTCTCAGGCAGTGCTGCCTGAGGACTCAAAGGTCACACACATTCAACAGTGGTTTCCGACCTATAAAATCATGCCTTGAGAAATGTTCTTTGTGAATTGACTAATAATTCTCTCACAAATTTTGGCACAAAGGGGTAAACCATGACCCATCCTTGTTTGCAAAGACTGGGCCTTTGGTGCATGCTCGTTTTATACCCAGTTAACCTGCTTAATATGGAATCTTTCAAAATGGTATTACTTGAATATCTGATGAAAATTTTTAGTCTTATTTTGCCTCTGTCCCAACTTTTTTGAGTGTGTTGCAGGAATTAAGTTCAAATTCTAACTTCCTTTGCATTTCCAAAATACAATTAAGTTGGCCACTAAAACTATTGAACATGTTTTCTTTGTACTTTTGTCAGTTAAATAAAGATTCATGTGAATGAACAAATCACAGATTTTTGTTTTATTGCATTTTGGAAAATATCCCAACTTTTCTGGAAATGGGGTTAGTATATTTGATGCAGTAAACTTGCACATACACAAGGACTGAGGATGATACACATTTATTTTATTTCAAGTTACGATTGAATTTATACATGATTCAAACAAACTGACCGCAAAGGTCTACATTCCAGCACAGCTCTTTCGAGTCATGCGTGCAGATAAACATAAATTAAAAGGCCACAGGCCGGTTTTTTTAAAAATAAATTCAGAAACAATGTTGTCACAACAACAGCATAAAGCAACTCTTAAATATTTAACATGTACGTTATTAAGACATGGCGTACACATCCTCAGTAGGCACTTTTAAGACGGTAACATCTAACAAGTTGCAGACATGTGGTCTGTACTGGTGGTAACAAAAAAACGCTACCCTGTTAATCCCAATCTGATCATCACACTATTACATGCTTTACACTGAAAATGAAAATCCTACAAGTATGATAATTATGTGATTCAATGATGGAATTCAATTAAAGTATTATGTAGTGTCTATGAATGAACCAGGACTACATAATGAAGTGGATGCCATAGGGGTCCTATTTTGAGTCATCATCTTGATGATGATTGCTGTGGAAGCTCGCAAGCCACTCCAGTAGAGAATCCAGCTCTCCGATGGCTTTGACTGACGCAGCACCCACCTCCATCTGTGTGAAAACATAAGGAGAGTGAGAAAACATCACCTTTACTGCCAGGGTATCTAGGATGATCGATATCTATCTCTTAAGAACCTTAACAACTTCCCTCGGAAATTAAGTACCTTTTAACCATCCAAAAGACTCTTAAGGAACCATTCATTTAAAGTCTACTATGCAAGTACAAACAAAAACAGGAGCTCTCTACCCATTATTCAGATACTCTAAGTGATATTGATAGAGCCAGGGTTGTTTACCTTGTCATAAGTTTCCTGAATGGCATCAAATTTCAGGTTGGCATTCTGGCTGCACTGGCACAGCATTTGAGTGTGCTATTGGGAAGCAAGGGATCGTGATTAGCGTTCATTCATACCAGGATCAAACCGTATCCAAAGCTGGTTTGTTTGTGCCGTTTTTAAATAAATTTAATTTTTAAGTGACTCTACATACACATGCTTGCAAGTCTTTGGTTATGCTGAGAAAAGAGTTGGCCAGAACGCTGGTGGTCCTCTGGTGGAGTGACTGGCTGCTTGTGTAGCCACTGAAGACCTTCTCGATGTAGAAGCGTAGGAGTTGTCTCAGAAAGCAGCAGCTGTCCGTATCCTGGAAAAGAAACCAGGTCAGTTTCTCAGCTCCACTCTGCCACTCAAATATGATGATTACATAATGACAATTATATAACAGTTGGTTGTGTACCAATGACTGGAAGGTTTTATGTTTTAATCCTCAACCTGACCGAAAACAAGTGTAGCAAGTGTGCTTGAGCAACTGTAGTTTTGGTGAAATGATTTCGTTTCGAGTTGCCTCACCTGCAAGCTCTTCATCGTTTCCCACTTCAGCAACCGCACACCCTTGTGGTTATCTTGTGTGACCTGTTGATCATATCAATAGATTACACACAGAACAAAATGGCTGCACATATGGGATTGGGTTCTTTTAACCATAAAATGTCTGGTTTTTTTGGTGACCGGTGACACACGGCTCTTGCACTGAAGCATCAAGCCTATGGTGTACTGTCAGATATAGAGTATTGCACAGGTATCCTGAAGGTACAAACTATGTAAACAAACCCTCAGAAATTGGGGTTCAATTACCTAACCTAATTATGCGCCTCTACATTTTATATAGAAGTATATTGTTTGTAAATATCATGTATCTTCTTTCTAACCTTAATTGCATTGCAGCATGTTCGGAGCTGTTGTAATTATCCAAGCTAATGTCAGTTATGTAACAGTTTGGCTCTATAAACATGAATGTTATGTCCTTATTTGCCACGAATGACTGACTGACCTAATTATTCTAGCATTCTTTTCTCGGTCACCTGTCAGAGTTTTCACATTCGGATTCTTGTCTTGTTACATGACGCGGTCAAGTTTACAAGTTGCGCTTCGTTAAACAAATGTCTGTTTATACAGTGAACTGGCTCACCATATTGTGGCGGATCTGGTGGAAGTGATGCCTGAGCTCGTGGGTGTGCACCGTCAGCGTACAGGAACCCAGATGGAGCTTGTGTCCCATGGCTGAGACCCAAAGGCCAGCCAGCAAGGCACAAATAGCAAGGACGTCAAGGGAGGTTTTCATCTTCAAATTTGATCACCTGACCTGGAAAATAGTGCTGGTATTAATTTTGTGCTTCTGTTGATGTTTAAATAACACCCACGCAGCATAGTGCCATTTCTGTGTAAATAGAATGATTGATCTCATGAATAGAACATAGACAAGCAAAATACAAAACGTGCATTATTATTATTTTATGTAGCGCATAAAAGAAGCTTTGCTTAATATCACATGAGCATGCAAAAGTTATCAACTTAGAATCTCAGAAAGGTAATTACCTTGGAGTGACTGATGAGTGTTTCTCCTTCAGAGGGATGTGTCTGTGTGTGTCTCCATCCTGGCTCTGAGTGCTCTTATATTAGGTGGATGGGGAAATGTATCACCTGAGCTTACTGTAAGAGGAGGTGTATTGCAATTTGCCTATTGACTCAGGCTAATGATGTGCTATAATGCACAAGACTAAATTTTTTAAATATTTGTAGTTGATTTGATATTTGCCAGTTCTTTAGCCTATTAGTACTTATGTAATTGTTTTCATTTTTTAATACTTGTAGTTGATTCAATATTGTGTGTGTGTGTGGGTGATTTTTTTTTAAAGCCTATTATTAACTTATAAATAGTACAAGTTAAAAGTCTGGACAAACTTATTCATAGTTAGTAATGGATAAGTACAACCCCAAATCAGTCAAAGTCGGGATGGTATGCTGAAATTAAAATTAAAACTGAAACTAATCTTCGACCTGTATTGCACTCAAAACAATACAACAGCACATTATTTGATGTTTTCCTCATGAATTTTATTGTTTTTTTTTTCAAATAAAGTTGAGACGGTAAAGCATACCACTTTATAATGTCACCATTCCTTCTCACAACACTTTAGACGTTTATGGACTGGAGACACCAAGTGATGAAGCTTTTCAGATGTTACTTTGTCCCCATTCTTCCTGCAAAACAGGTCTTAAGATTCTCACTTTTCTGCATTAATGCTCCATCACAGAAGTGTAAGTTACCTTTACGAAGAGCACCGACACAACCCCCTACCATGACGGGCCCTGGGTTTTGGACTTGTTCCTGGATGGTCCTTTTCATCTTTGGTCCGGAGCACGTCATCCATTTCTTACATAAAAGACCTGGAATACTGATTCGTTTGACCACACTACATGCTTCCACTGTGTGATGGTTCATCCCAGATGCCTCTGAGCCCAGAGAAATCGATGGCACTTCTGGACACAGTTAACATAAGGCTTCCTTTTTGCATAGTAAAGTTTTAGCTGCTATTTGTGGATGTAAGGTATTGCCAGTATCGAGGAAAGGTCTAGTGGTTGAGGAATAAAGATGGGCCAAGGATCTCCAGTTTGTCAACAAATGCATGAGAAAATGATTGAAATGTTTAAAAACAATGTTCTTCAAATAAAGATAGGAATGAAGCTCGATATTTCACCCTCCATGGTGCATAATATCATTAAATGGTTCAAGGAATCTGGAGGAATTTCGGTGCGTAAAGGGCAAGGGCACAAGCCTAATCTGAACACCTGTGATCTCTGATCCTTCAGACAGCACTGCACCAAGTTGTTGCCGGTTCACTGGTTGTCCTTCCTTGGACCACTTTTGGTAGGTACTAACCACTGCATACCAGGAACACCACACAAGATGTGCCATTTTAGAGATGCTCAGACCCAGTCATCTAGCCATCACAATTTGGCCTTCGTCAAAGTCGCTCAGTTCCTTATGCTTGCCCATTTCTCCTGCTTCCAACACGTCAACTTCAAGAACCGGCTGTTCCCTTGCTGCCAAATATATCCCACCCCTTAACAGGTGCCATTGTAAATAATATTTAAATAATATTGGCTGGCTTTGAGTGGTATATCAGATATATTCCATTCAGCTAGCATGATACTGAACTCATGCTAGCTGAATGGAATATATCTGATATACCATGAAAAAAGCCATTATTATTATTATACACATTTGATGAACCAATTATAGAATTGTTTACAAATTGTCAGTCACTCGCTAGCGTGGAAGTTTTATGTGTAATGTGTATCTTATGGCATTTTCATTACTGTGGGTGCCACCAGTGAACAAAGAAGTGTTTCTGCGCATGCACAATCGAAAACATTCTTACGGAGTATTCGTATCAGCTCTGACGTGTGACGTCATGTTGTCTTGACAACCATACAATATCGCCAACCATATTCAACGCTCATTCTCCACTGGATAGAGCGACGTAATACACGTAGGATAAGCGATACATTAACAATATCGCATGCTATCAAACCAAATGAATGAAACCCGCTAGAAGGGAACAGAACATGTTTTTATTCCATCGAAAAAGTGTTCTGTATGTATAATAATCAATGTTACTCACGTCACCTGTCAGTGGTCATAATGTTATGGCTGATAATGCTGTTTATATATAACACTGAGACAGTTTATAAGGCTTATGAGAAACTCTTTTCTAATTATTTGAAATTAAACGGTCAGTGGCTACTCAACTGGACCCCATGACCCTTTCATGCCATTAGCATGAAAATGGAAATGAGAATTTGATGTGTTCACAGCCTCTTTTTAGTGCAAATAAAGACAATAGTGGTTAGCAATCAACACTGCTTCACAATCAAAGCACAGATACATGGAAGGAAGTGTTTCCTCTTTATTTTGTCATTTCTGTAATACGTTCTTTCTGTAATCCTTCTTGACAAAACTTTTCAACATTTCTATCGGCGGTTTTTCCCCTCCAAACTGATTTCCTCACCTGCTTGTCAGACTTTCTCATAATGCCAATGCACATCTTGTGCACATCGCATCTGTTTCCTGCATGCATTATTTCCTCTTACATAACCAGCGCAACACCCATTTGGGTTATAACATTATTACATTGTTATAAGGCATATTTTGCATGCCTGTTCCTCATGGGCATGAGTCCAAGTATTATATTTTCATCACACTGACTAGACTATACACCACTGACACAATTTTCAATCTTAAACATGCAATAAGAATTGAAATATTTCCTCTCATAATATTTTCTTACACGACATTTCAGTGCAGTCTTGCATATTTTTCTCGTATTCTAAGTTGCTTGCTTTGAAAAGTCTGCACTGCATCAGAGTTTTTCCTTTTGTGAAATTAAGTGACGTAAGTTTCATGGCACTAAATTGACTTTCCTCATCAAACCTGTCTGTTTAATGCTCGTAATGAGGTGTGGTAAGAACTTGGCAGGAAGATGACTATCACTTACTATGACAGTGGTGAGGCGTTACAGATACACGTGTGCATGGTTCAATTTTAATTTATAATATACAGTTTTCATGGACTTGGTGTGTGTATGAAGTATAATGGACAGTATGTATGGACCGTGATGTATATGATTCACACTGGAGTTGTGCTTGTTAAACTCCTAAAAGCAAAATATATGATCAAAGTCTAATCTGGATCAAATGCAATTCAGGACAAATTAGCAGTGACGATTCTCAATTTGGGACAAATGGGTGTCCTGTAACCCAAATTTCATTTCCATGAATTAATTTGCCACATTTTTCTCCAACGCGACTTGATTTTGCACTGAGATGTGTGTCTCAGTGTAACCAAATGCTGTAGTTTCAGAAATTCCTCATTTGAAAGAAAAATCCTGCTCTGAAGCATATTGATATTTTAATCAGCTATTATGCTACTGGTGGCACGGTGGTGTAGTGGTTAGCACTGTTGCTTCACAGCAAGAAGGTTCTGGGTTCAAGCCCAGGGGCCTTTCTGTGTAGAGTTTGCGTGTTCTCCCCGTGTCTGCATGGGTTTCCTCCGGGCGCTCTGGCTTCCCCCACCGTCCGAAGACATGCAGGTTAGGTTAACTGGTGGCTCTAAATTGACCGTAGGTGTGAATGTTTGAGAGGAGAAAACCTCTGTAATAATGCTGTCAAACTGTAATGTTCCCAGAGACTTTGATGGCTGAAGTCGTCACAGCGGCCACATCACTGTCGTGATATGCTTGGATGGATGGATTACACTACTAATAAAGAAATGTATCTTATTTCTACAAGAGAATTTGCAAAATTGATCAGGAATTTCCAAAAACATTTAGTTGCAGTTATTGCTGCACGGGGAGCGTCACACCGGGCCTTGAAAGCAAAGGTTCACATTCTTTTGCCACTCACAGATATATAACATTTTGATAATTTTTTTTGAATAAATAAAAGGTCAAATATAATAATTTTGTCTCGTTTGTTTAATTGGGGTCTATCCATTATCCATCACCGCTTATCCTGTGCAGGGTCGCGGGCAAGCTGGAGCCTATCCCAGCTGACTACGGGCGAGAGGCGGGGTACACCCTGGACAAGTCGCCA
>JAODVO010000019.1:28802160-28813847 GCA_025400055.1 Notarius lentiginosus
GGACACGGGGAGAACATGCAAACTCCGCACAGAAAGGCCCTCGCCGGCCACGGGGCTCGAACCCAGACCTTCTTGCTATGAGGCGACAGCGCTAACCACTACACCACCATGCCACCCCAATAAAACATCAAAATCATAAATTCATAAACATATCAATATTAAGTCTAAACAGAAAGAATAAGTCTGTCCTCGTTCTCCGTTGGTGGAATGACCTTCCCATTGAGGTCAGAACTGCTGACTCCCTGACCACCTTCAAGCAGGCTTGTAGTATTCAAGCCTGACTCGTGCCCTAATTTTAAGGATTCGTGACTCGACTTGGACTTGAGCACTGATGACTCGGACTTGGACTCAGACTCGTGCATTAACTGCATTTGGATTCGTAAATTGGAGATGAGGACTAGGATTTGTTCTATATTTTTTGTAACACACCATAATAATTTGGCGTAAGATATTTATATCTACATTAATTTTTGTACTAATTTCATGCAAGAGTGTCACACCTGCGCACCTTGGCGCGTGCATCAGATAGACTCTCGGGCGCACTCCGGACAATGCACGTGCCAAGCAGACTCTCTCGTGCACACTGTAAACGACTCACAACTGCACAGGATTAAGGTGCAATCAGCGTGCCTATATCAAAACTGTGAAAACACACTTACTTTGCGAAGTATTGAGTTGCGTTGCTGACACGTTACCGAGCCTTGTTTCCTTGTTTCTCGTCTTTGATTCTGCCGAGTCTACGATAGCCTGTTTGTGCCTCGCTTGACTTGTTGCCCATTTCACTGTTTTACAGTTTTGCTTGCCATTCTGGATTGTCTTCACTTGTCACACCTTCTGCACTTACATCTGTCTCCCAACCATCTCTGACAGAATACTTCACACTCCCTGACAAAGAGAAGCAGATTCACCTGTTCATACGTCATGTTCACGAACAAACTAATGTTAATGGCACTAAAACAGCCACCGTCAAATGGTGTGGTTGGAGTCTTGTTCTCGGACTTGACTCAGATCAATAGTGAACTCAACTCAGACTTAACTCGAAATTTTTTTAATGACTTGGATTTGATTCAGACTTGAACACTGGGAACTTGAGACTGGACTCAGACTCAACGCTTAGTGACTCAACTACAACACTGGTACAAAACCAATGAAATGCAGTTAGCATCTAACCAGAAGTGCAAAATACAGTATTGTTTACAGATAAGTGCCAGAAGTAAGTACTGCAGCATAGTGATCCTATATGTTACAGTATGTACAGTGATGGACAGTGGCGAGCTACTATATACAAATATTATGTTTGTAAATATTTAAATGCATATTTACAGAGAGGACGTGGACAGGATTAGAAAGTATGTAAAGTTGTATGTACAGTTAGCAGTATTGAACACATATGTAAAAATTTTATATGTACAGTAATACTGTCGGATAAAGTGTCTCAGTCTGTGCAACAGTATAAGTGGTCCATTTTGTACAGGAAATTCATAGTGCAAATAGCATGTTAAAGTATTAAACAGTGCAGGATGAGTGCAGTGATGTTAACGGAGTGGTGGTGTGGAATTCAGCATGGTCACCGCCTCGGGGAAGAAGCTCCTCCTGAGCCTGCGAGTGCAAGAGCAGAGGCTCCCAGATGGGAGGAGGGAAAAAGTGCATAGCTAAGGTGGGGGGCATCCTTGATGATGTTGCTCACTGTGCCCAAGCATCGCTTGTGATAAATGTTCTCAATGGTGGGTAACTGAGTGCTGGTAATCCTTTGGGCAGTTTCACTACCCACTGGAGTGCTTTACAGTCTAATACGGAGCAGCTGCCATACCATACTGAGATGCAGTTCACGAGTATGCTATTAGTGGTACAATGGTAAAAGTCCATCAGTATCCTGGGACAGAGGTGAGCTTTCTTAAAGCTCTGTCGGAAGTAAAGACGCTGTTGTGCCTTTTTTATCAGGATGGAGGAGTTTAGGGTCCAGATGAGATCACCAGAGATATGGATACCAAGGAACTTGAAGCTTGACACACAGCTCCACTGGTGAAGATGAGTGTGTGTGCATGGCTCCTAACCCACCAGAAGTCCATGATGATATCTTTGGTCTTCTGTGTGTTAAGCACTAGGTTGTTATTGTCACACCATGCAACCAGGTGCTGGACCTCATCCTTGTAGGCTGATTCATTGTCACCTCTGATCCGACCTACCACTATGGTCTCATCTGCAAACTTGATTATGGTGTTACAGCCATGGGCAGGAACACAATCATGGGTGAGCAGGAATGCAGTCATGAGTGATTATCCAATAGATAGTGACTTCATAGTATGCATACAGTAAATATCAATAGTGTAACATAGAGTATTAGCAATGAAAAATTCAGCTGGTTTGCATGTATGGACTGCAGAAATAATCCCCCTCTTCTTGCTGGAATTATGGGATTTTTAGAAGTGGGTTTTCAATTAATGACTTTCCTAGCAAAATGGGAGTAAACATTGGCCTGCTGGCAGAGCAATCTTAACAGAAGGAGTCCAGTTGGAGTAGTGTCCTATTGGAGAGAGATAGACACCTCCAGGTGTAAGGTCAGAACACATCACTATCACTCAGCAGGAACTGAGGGTGATCCCTCTGCATCCCACCTTGTTTTTTACCAGTTATGAGACATTGCCACAGCCTTGTGATGACATGATGACTTGTCCAGGGTGTACCCTGCTTCTCGCCCATAGTCAGCTGGGATAGGCTCCAGCTTGCCTGCAACCCTGCACAGGATAAGCGGTTACAGATAATGGCTGGCTGGATGGAGACGTTGCCACATGTTGCTCCTCTCAGACAATGTTGTGACAGTCAGCTATATTAACCAGTAGCTGTATTCACCTTCCACAGAATCTCCTCAAATGGGTCATCACTGACCTTACTAAGGGCAACTCATCTGCCAGGGTTATACTATGGTATGGTGAACCAGGGACTAGTGTCAGCACCAAGAAATAGTAACCCAGATCTGGGAAAGGTTTGCAAGTCAGTCTTAGACCTCTTCACCAGTGACAATTCAACATATTGCGAGCCGTGGGTCTCCTTGACAGAGCCAAACAACCCACTGGTACAGAATACCCTGACCCATGACTACCCTCATACCTTCTAACCTTTCCCCTCTATTGCTGATTCTTCACTCATTGTACAGAATTCAGCAAGTAGGTCAGAAACCTTCTGGTCCCAAGATGGTCAGCAAGACTTTGGTTGCCAGTACTGTTTTCTCAAGTTGTCAGAAATCCCAGGCTTTCTTTAAGAGCCCACTTTCTAATCCTATGCAGGATGTCAACATGAAATAGGTATCTCTGCAAAATGTATGTTTGCTAGAAATCACTTCAGCAAAATGGCGGGGGGGGGTACATGCTGAAAAGATAAACTCACCTTGTATGTATTGGTGGCCATATGAATCTGGGATGTCTGCCCAGTATCATATCACACAATCTTGTGAATCAGTCAACTGATCTTGCAACCTGTCTCCAGCAACCATCTGATCACTAGACCATCAGTTTATACTGTATGCCATGGAAGAAAGGCATGGGGTTATTCCTTTCCTAAGCAGAAACTGGTCCACAGAGCGCCCATCCCCTAGAACAAAGTTCTGCTACTAACTTAGTTTCACTATTCATTTTGTCTAGAGTTTACAAGATTAATGTCACCACTCCCAGTGATGTGAGTGCAGCAGTTATCTCTGAGCAACTTTCAGGTTTGTTAATTTAATTGTTGCATTAAATGAATTAATCCAAATAAGAAAGTGACTCATGTGTTTTAAATAACACCAAGAAATGCTTTGTCTAGCTTATATGCAAGAGATGAAGCATCTCAGACTAGGCTAGGGATGCCAGACAATGCTATAGACAGGAGTTGTTACAGAGACAAGGGCATGGATCACAGTTGATTCTTCATTGGAAATTTCATTCCAGCAAAGTGAAAGATCAAGGGGTGCAACAGAGATGATGCAAGTTCTTTCTGAGCATGCACATTCTTTTATAACTTTCAGTGGCATGGTGGTGCAGTGGTTAACACTGTCACCTCACAGCAAGAAGGTTGATGGAGGCCTTTCTCTGTGGAGTTTGCATGTTTTCCCCGTGTCTGCATGGGTGTACTCCGGTTTCCCCCACAGTCCAAAGACATGCAGGTTAGGTTAATTGGTGGTTCTGAATTGACCATGAGTGTGAATGGTTGTTTGTCTCTATGTGTCAGCTCTGTGATGATCTGGCGACTTGTCCAGGGTGTACCCTGCCTCTTGTAGTCAGCTGGGATAGGCGCCAGCTTGCCTGCGACCCTGCACAGGATAAGTGGTTACGGATAATGGATGGATGGACATTGGCACAGTGGTGCAGTGGTTAGCACTGTCACCTCAGAGCAAGAAGGTTCTGGGTTCAAGCCTCATGGCTGATGGAGGCCTTTCTGTGTAGAGTTTGCATGTTCTCCCTGTGTCTGTGTGGGTTTCCTCCCACAGTTCAAAGACATGCAGATTAGGTAAAAAAAATACCCAGCCACTTGGCTTGGCACAAGCCAGTGCATACTTAGTGCCATTCCCAAGCCTGGGTAGATTGGGGAGGGTTGCGTCAGGAAAGGCATTCGGTTTAAAACCTATGCCAAATTAAATATGCAAATCATAAAATTGGGAAGGATGATCTGCTATGGTGACCCCTAACGGGAACAGCCAGAAGAAGACATTCTTGTATAACTTTTAATGAAATGAAAAGTTAAAATTTTCTGAAAAGTAAAACAATTCTGGAAAAATGTGAAGCCTTATTTGGTAACCAGCAAAACTGAGATCCAATACCCTTTTTTTGTAAGCTGCATGGTGATACAAAAGGTCTCTTTTGGGCTTACTGTATCTCAGTATCTCACTCTCAGTAGGGTTTCTCTCTCTCTCTCTCTCTCTCTCTCTCATAAAAAGTATTTAAAATTAATAACCAGTGAACTTAAACATATGGGGCTTTCATTTTACAGTCCCTTTACTAATCAGCCAGTCAGGTGACAGCATCACAACGCAAAAAACCATTCAGATACAGGTCAAGAGCTTCAGTTAATGTTCATGTCATGCATCTGAATGATGAACAAATGTGATCTCTGTGTCTTTAACCATGGCGTGGTTGTTGGTACCAGATTGGTTAGTTTTTCAGAAACTGCTGATTGAGCAGTGTAAGTGGTTAGCATGGTTGCCTCACAGCAAGAAAATTCTGGGTTTGAGCCCAGTGGCTGGCAGGGGCCTTTCTGTGTGGAGTTTGCATATTCTCCCCGTGTCTGTGTGGGTTTCCTCCGGGTGCTCCGGTTTCCCCATGGTTCAAAGACATGCAGTTAGGTTAATATGGGATGGCCTTGGGCTGAGGTGCCCTTGAGCGAGGCACCTAACTCCCAACTGCTCCCCGGGTGCTGTTAGCATGGCTGCCCACTGCTCTGGATATGTGCGTGTGCTCATTGCTCACGTGTGTGTGTGTGTGTTCACTGCTTCAGATGGGTTAAATGCAGAGAGTAATTTCACAAGTGTGTGATGAATAAAGTTGTGCTTTCTTTCTTTCTTTCTTTCTAAATCCAGCGACAAAGATGACAGTTTAAATCCCTTTTTCCTGAAAGGGAACGAACCTGTATGAATGGTCCTTTTTTCATTCTTGATTTTTCTCTTACAAATAGCAGTTATGAGAGCATGAGGAAGTTGAAGCCACTTTTAAGTCTAAGAGAAATGTTTGGACAAAGTATAGGCTTGTGGTTTCATGAGCCAATTGCGCCTCTCTGTGGTTCTTCACCGCTTTTTCACTGCTGTTTCGTCCCACATTTAAGATCACCGGTCAGTTAGTACGCAATCACTGTGGGCTGGATTGCTTTTAACTTGTAGAGAGTCGTTCACGGTCAAACTGTAGCTTAATAGTACCGTTTTAAAAACACACCGAAAACGATTTATAGTGCTTTAAGGCAAAGTGCTGGACTGGATGCGAGACTGTAATGAGGCGCTGGAGTGAGTGCGCGCCTTGTGAAGGACTCTGTCGCCATCTCGTGGTGCTCTGCTCCACATGGCCTTCTTTATTATCCTCAAATTGTTCTATGAAAATATCTGGTTTGTGGCGCTGGGGTCAATGTAATCTGGATCTTCGGAGAGGCAATAAAATAGTAGATTACTTCCTTGAAATAAAAGTCCCTCTTATTACGGCACTGAGAACGCTCGTTATTTGGAGATGTGCGCGATAAAAATGATTTATGTTGCCGTTCAAACGCTCCCGATTACCGAGATCCAATGAACTCATTTCCTGAAAAAATCCATTTTTGAGGCATGAAATGGTATTATCCATGGGTTAGATAGAGCGCAGACATATTGTCGTTTGTTTGCCTTTTTGTTACCAAGTTTCTCTAAGACTCTGTAGCTCTGTAACTGAAGCCAATTTCAGTGAACACAGTGTTTCTAAAGCGATGACACAGAGCTGGATTATTTTTCCATCAGTGGTGTGATGGAGCGGATGTGTGCTGCATGGTGGGTATTTATGCGTAATGTTGATTTGACACAAATCGCCCTCTGCTTAGAAACAATATTTAGTAGATTTTTTTCCCACAATACCCTTAAATACAAAACGTTTTAAGATCATTTTTCAATTAAAAATAAATACAAATGTCACGATATTTTAATAGACATTTTAGTGACCTCATTTAAAAACATTTAAAATAAATACATAAATATCAGTGCAATCTGAACACTTAACTACCACTTACTTATAGGCACCATATTATAATATTATCTATAATTTCTTTTGCCATTTTTTTTAAATCACATGTTCACATGTTTTGCGTTCGTTTCTGTGTTATAAAAAATCGTTCTCTGCCATGGGCCTGGTCATGAAGAAGTAAAATTAGGCATAATATTTCAGTGTACAATCTCGTCGACATGCATAAAAATTCTTTCCATAGTGGTAAAAAAGTTCAGAAAACACCAGTGACATTGCGAGACTAAAGGCAGGGCATAAAACGCATCAAGTCTGGTGTTTTAAATAGTTTTGCAGGAGTATCACCCAAGACTTTGCAGGACAGACAATAATCGTCCTCTTTCACTAGGCAGAAGAGAGGCCAGAGAGGCTAAAGGGAATGAGAGAACTGTTGTTAGCAGTGCTATATCAAGGAAGAAGGACTCCCTGTTATCTGTGAATGGCTTTGCCTCTTTCCCGAATAGATATAGCACGAATTTTTAATTCGTTTTTCTTTGAGAGACAACAATGCTGTGTTTGAAAGCCGGACACAATTTGGGTTTTGTGAAGGATCCCTTTCTCTTCTCGTGGGCCCAGCTGTCCATATGGAAGAGGACGTGTACAACAAGGACCACAATGGCACCAACAGACAGGCTCACAAAAAAAGAAACAAGGATGTATCTCCCTGATTCGGGATGCGCTGCCCGAGATAAAGGGATTGAATAGTACCAAGAAACTCCGACACACACCCACACACACCCCCCTGTTAAAATGCACGCCTCTAACATCCACAACAACCAACCCCATGCTTTGTGCTCTTTTTCTGTCGTGTACAGTATATTGTGTAACGATAGACTGCTCTGTCGCAATGGGTCACTCTGTCGACTATTAGATCAGCACGACTAGATCTAGCAATATTTTACGCATTCATGGATCATTTTGCGTCAGAATGTCAATATGATAAACTATACTTACTGTTAAAAATAAGTTTAAAAAATGGCAAGCAATGTTTACCAGTTCATTGCATAAAGCAGACTATAAATTACAGCATTTATTTTGAATTTGTCTTTGCAAAGTGAGCAAACCAATATAAATATATGCAACCCTAATATATTTGTTTAACCTTGAATAATTTGTAAACCATATTTTGTCATTTAGGGGGGAAAATGCACGTCATATAGGATTAATAGAATCATGTGCACAGAATATTCTTTTTTTTAAATGAGAGATAACATAAAATATCACTCAATCACTAGTAAAGTTGGCCGCTAAAAATGTCACGACGTGTTTAAGGTTTAACTGAGATAAAAACGCTTGCTATATCAACACATCTGGCGATTTAGCGCGCAATAAAACTTGGTGCCATCAGAATCCCTTCGTTAGGGGAAAAGGCCCTGGTCCCATGACACGGACTTCTGTAAATAATTAGCACCGTGTGTCAATCCACCAGTTTGTTTAATGATAGCGGGGTCGCTCTAACATCTGCTGTTATTTGCGGGGAAAACAAGCCAAGTAAGATTTTTCTATTCGATACACCAGCTACTTTAGATACTGAACTAATCCTCCGTGTGGAGAAAGAATCTCTCTCTCTCTCTCTCTCTCTCTCTCTCTCTTCTTTTTTCAGGGCAATAGGTTATTTAATTACGCTCTCTGAAGTGATCGAAAAACTACTTTAAACTGATTTTTTTAAATTAATTCTGTGTTGAAAACAGTCACAAAGAATTAGCTTATGTATTCATATGGATTTAATATTGGACATAGTGCATATCAAACATGCAGTATTACTTATATAATTAGCCAACAGCACAAACCACACTATAGTACTAAAGTACTATCTAAAGCGATTTCATTGCCTCAGTATAAAGCTTCAAAAGCGAAAGCAGAGTAACAGAAGAAAGTAATTCAAGCATGATTTATTTTTCTTGTAAATGTGCCATTTCAGCGCTCGGGTTGTGGAGTACCGCACAGAACACAAGAGAGCTAGAGGATGAAAGGCTGCTTAAAGCCTGAAGCCCTCTTATATTAAGTAAGTGGATTTTTACCCCATTTCACAAGTGACTTTAGCCTTCTTATGAATGAAGTGTCCATACATATAAATTCAGAAAGTGGAGGCAATTAATGCCCTTTATGAAAGCAGAGCGGAACAAATTTATACATACCCATGCGACTTTGTTCGAAAGTAGCCTTTCTATAAATGACTCATGAAAACATTCCATAAAAAGCCAAGTATGATCGGGTTTTTTTTTTTCGTTCATGAAGGAGTCCCTCTACGAAAATCACGATGAAACTAAAATCGTATGCAGTGTATCCAGTCCGTCCTTCCGTCAAAAACAAACGCAATCCAAAGCGACATTTCTGAAACACAGGATTTTATTAAAAGTCTTATATATATAAAAAAAAATTGGGGGGTAGCCTATTTCTCATCAACGCTCTTTGCAACGGCTGTCAACATTTTATAGAGATATTTATCCATAACTGTTGTTCCATTTTTGCACCTTCCTGGGAATATATCTATAATCTTCATAACTAGGTGAGCGTCCAAATATATCTGCATTGCATACACTTACCACAGATATTTACAAAGAAAAAGAAACCAAATAAAATAAGCTAAAAGTTGCCAATGTTTTATTCATGGCCATAAATATATTCGGTCCATCGTAAAAGCTAGAAATAAAATTTTCTATAATTATAAAGTGGTCTTGTACGTGCTTATAACACGAGGGACAAAAAGGAAAAACATTTCTACAACACACAATAATTTTTTTTTTTTTTTTTACAAAATTTCACAAGAGCTTCAACATTCTCGGATCTGGGAGAAAAGGGCTGGACCCGGTTTTCTGAACGAAAACAAATGTAAACACGGCACACACATCAGCCCCGGAAATGAATGAAACGACGAGAATGGGTCGAGCTGCGAAAACCAGTCTTTTCTTTATTTTCGTTGGAAAATAAAAAACTCTAACGAGGTCTTTGAAACGCAGCCCTGAAGAAAAAAAATCAAACAAAGAAGAAGAAGAAAAAAACGTCACTACGGCTTCACCAAGTCCACTGTTGCGTTTGCACCAAGTGCGCCGTGGGGAAGTGCGGCGTGGCGGCGGCGCTGTAATGCGCATTATACTGCATGTGCTGCAGAGACTGAGCGCTGTAAGCAGAAAACGGGATGCCCGCCTGAAACGTGGCCGCCAGGTCCTGAGTTTTTAGCGCGTGGCACGGTTTGCCGTCCCTGACTAATACGGGCACGGCCACGCGTCGCGGAGAAGGAAGGTGGCTCACTTCCATACCTTTCTCCGCGCGGGCTCGCTTCATCTTATAGCGATGGTTCTGAAACCAGATCTTCACTTGAGTGGGCGTGAGACGGATCAGGCTGGCCAGGTGCTCCCGCTCGGGGGCTGAGAGGTAGCGCTGCTGTCGGAAACGGCGTTCCAGCTCGTACGTCTGCGCTTTGGAGAACAGCACTCGCCGCTTGCGCTTCTTACCGGAGTCGCTGCCGCTGCTCGAAGTTTCCTTGTCGTTGTCGGGTGACTCGTCTGCCGACGGCTCTGGAGATTTAGCGGACGAGTCCTGAGAGGTTGCAGATAGACCGTGCACTGCGGAGAAAAATGAATAGTCAGTATAACTAATTATGTATACGCATGTATAAGATATGGTATTCAATCACAAAACGACCAAGCTCAATATTTCAGAAAACAAACAGAATAAATAAATAAATAAATAAATACGCTACACTGACAATTTAATTAAAAATCCCCCAGAGGAACAGCTAGCAATAGCAAAAGCTTCCTGGAACAGAGATTTCACTTTCCTGTGCAAAATCAAAACTGGTCACTGACTATATGGTCCGATTAATTACACAGAAATATATAGTATTTTATAGACAACAGTTGTTCATAAAATGCAAAGTAATCTACACGACTGATAGGACAGAAATAAAGGCTATACAGGGAGTTCGCAGCACAGTAGAGTGACGCCTTAAGACAAGTGCATCAGTAAAGATGGGCAGACAAAATAACACACAGGCTCCAAGAATGTTAGGAAAGTCTGATATTATATGCTACACAATTTAAAACGCTCATTAAATACAACTGGGGATGGAAATGAACTATTAAAGCTGGTACAGGAAATGAATTTCGAATTCTTGAGCAGTACTTACATGAGTATTGAATGGTGTCGGTAGTTGCAAGCCACCTGGTGTATGGATTGTCAGTGTTATCGTAAAAAGGGTTCTTTAAAGGCAGGTTTTGGACGTTCTCTATCGGGCTTTGCACCAGCACTCCAGGTGTTTTAGTCGACTCCGAGCCCTCCGTATCCTCCTCATTGCCAGTGATAGATCCTTCCTCATCGTTTGTGTCAGGGAGGTCCAAAATGTCCTTCACCGAAAAACCCGTCTTTGTGTTGGTCAACGACATGTTCTGGGACGGCGGATGCAGTTAATGCCGGAAAGTTGCTGCACCACTTTGGCAATCCGCTGTTTAAAGGGAAAGAATCACAAATGCACAAGCGAGGTTTGGTGAACGCTGAGAATCAATGCAGAGAATCAGCACGAAGCACAGTGAAGACGACTCATGGGGCTCGGTCGATAAGCATTGCCTGAAAAAAAGTAGCGGAGGAATCAGTTCTGTAAGTCCAGGAAGAGCGGCTTCATGGATATCGCGCTCCGGCTGGGTGTTAGGGGGAAATAAGCCATTACCGGACTGATCAGTCCATATAAGGTTGGTCTCAACACATGAACCTGCAGTGAAAAAGCATTAAAAACGCAAAAGGTTGGCCACGTGTGGGCGGGTCTTGGGAGTCAAGTGGATGAAGACAGTGTTTGCCGATGTGAAATTGTGGGTTTTGGGGAGATCCGAGCCTATACCATTGGTGCTTCACAACATGATGAGTGGTATAACGTGTCAATTAATTACAAAGATGGGGAGGGCCTTTTTACACCCTATTTACATACAAAGGACCTCCAAGTAGCTTTATACACGGCGCAGAGCAACTTGAAAGCGCGCTTTTGCAAAGCGT